>RJWJ010003555.1:0-84929 GCA_004363605.1 Indri indri
GCCCCCGTGCCCATCCCCACGCCCCGCCCTGGTCCTGGCCTCTGCCTCCCTGGCTCCTTCCCGGCTCCCGGACGTGAGCGGCTGGAGGAGGACCGCCCAACACCCCTCCTAAGCTGTAGAACAGAGGACTGCCCACGGGGACATCCAGGGCCCGTGTCCACAGCCCACGGAGCCCACAGGTTTAAAACTAAAGCAGGCTGCCAGGCAAACTTCCGCACCTCTGCTCCACCTCTCCCGCATTTGGGGGCCGGGGGCTATTTTTAGAAGGAAGGCAGGTTGGAGAAAGTGCCTTATTCATCCTGGAGGTTAGCAAGGCATCCTGAAAGAACAGCGCTTTGTCGAGCTAACATGGAGTAAACCGCACAGCCCGCACGCCTCCCCACACCCCCTTCCTCTGGCAGGCCAAGGCAGGGGCCAGGCTGAGAGGGCGCATGACACACCTGGGGAAGGGCCTGGGCCACAGTCAGGTTTCTGCCCCATGTCAGCCCTGACCAGGCAGCAGGGATCCCCTCGAGCAGTGGGATATAGCCCAGAGACAAAGTTGATGGGCCCTGTGGAGGGACAGGACCCTCATGTCAGGCAGGAGGAGGTGCCTGCCCACCCAACCTCCCCTGTGGGCTCTGTGGCCAGCTTGGTGGCTTCCCAGCCTCAGGGATCCCTTTGTAGCCCTGGCCACGACTAGCCTTGGGCACCTCATTTTGCACCTTGGTTTCCTCATTTATAAAATGGGACTTTTGCAAGGATTTAATGAGATCCAACCTGGAATAGGGCACCCCACCCCGTGAACCGTCCCTGTGCCCTACCGCACCCAGGGCAGGGAGTAACGGGAAGGAATCCTGCCCTCGGGGTCCAGCTCTGGCCCCAAGGAGGGCGGGGGAGGCCATTGTAGGCGGCTGCTCCTGCCTTGGGCAGCCTTGGCTGAGGCCAAGCAGAGAGAGGGTCCCTGGACAGAGGCACCAGAGGAATGAAAGTCACAGCCACTGGACAGACCCACCTCTGGAGACTGGACCCATCTCAGCCCTGCCCAGCCTACCAACCCCCACCCCACCCCCAGTGCTAACACCCACGTGGTCACCCACTTTGCATTCTTGACTGGTCAGTCTGGGTTCCAAGCTGAATCCCTTTCCCAGAAGGCCACTGGCCGAACCAAAATTGTCATCAGGCCCTCAAGTCCCCACTGGCCACCAGGAAGTGCCTTTATTTCTGCCTCAAACCACGGAGCAAGAGGGGTGTGATCCAGACCTGGGCCGTGGACAGGAAAGGGCAGGGCTGCAGGCCTGGCCAGACCCAGTGACATAGGAAGCAGCTGCTGGCTCTGCCCTCCAGGTGTCTGGGCAGGTTGGGCCCTCTCTGTGCATCAGCCCCGCCATCCTGGGGCTGAGGCCCTCTCAGCAGTCAGAGGGCAGAGCCTGGCCACGTCCTTGTCCTCTCACTGGGCCAGGGGTGCCTGGTCCTCGGGGCTGGCACACTCGCAGCCAGCATCATCTGCAGCCTTCCCTGATGCTCCCGGTGGACTCGGAGAGGGGGCTGCGGAAACATAAGGGCCTCCACGTTGGTGGGGGGGCTATATCATGTGCAGATCCCAGGGGTCCCAAGTGAGCCAGGCATAGGGCTGGGGTGGGCCACAACATCCCCCTGGGGGATGAGAAGGGGTGGGCGTGCTGTTCCAGGGAGGGAGGGTGAGGCTGGGCTCCGGGAGCAGGAGCGCCCCCCACATACACCAGAGTAATGGGGGTAGCACAGTGAAGGGTGGTCCAGGGCAGACCCAGGGACCTCCCCAGAGCCCAAGTCCCAGTGCTTACCCAAGGAGGGGTCCCCAGTGCTATTCTGGGCCCTGGGCGGAAACTGACAAGAGGTTAAGGGGGCTTTGGACATAAATGCGGGTTATGGGCATGGACAGACCCGTCTGGGCCTGAGCTGCAGGGGGTGCTGGCCAGTAAGGCTGTGGCCCTGGGGGCTGAGGTCTGGGGATGGGGAGAGGGCAGGCGGGGTGCCGAGCAGCCCCAGCTGTGGCTGACCTCACCAGGGGACAGACACTCCCAGGGTCTCAGGGGACAACAAAATCTCCCAGGGCACAGCTCATGCTCCCTTCCCAGCCCCCGGTGCCCTCAGAGCACTCCACAGAGACCCCCCCCCAAGTCCTTTCTGCTGTGTCCCCTTGCCTCGGGCCTGGCTGACCTGTCTCCTGCCCACCCAGTCTTCCTCCCAGAAGCTGCAGCCTTTAGACAGGACACCTGCAGCTGGGACAGGAGCTGCCACCGGCGAGGCCGTCCCCACACCATGGACGCCTGCGCCCTCCCCTCCTCCAGGCCCTAGTGGACAATGCACACTGGGAGGAAGCCCTGGGTGGGACAGGGCGAGGACGTGCTGCCATTCATTCCACAGGCAGCCACTGCGCCCTCCCTGCGCTTGGGGCCACAAGAACAGATGAGGGGCCTCGTGCGGTTGGGAGGTAGGCTGATGACAGGGAGTGGGTCAAGGCAGCGCCGAGGCACCCAGGCAGAGATTCAAAGGGCTGTGGATAGGTAGGGTGTGGGCAGGGGGTCGAAGGCCCTGCTTCTGGCCCTGGCCACCCCCAGCTCCACCTCCTCCTCACTCACCGGCAGCAGCCCAGCTCTGAGCAGCCCCTCTCTGAGCACCCTCCGGGGGCCAGCGCAGCTCCCCGCTCTCCACAGCACCCGCCTCGCTGGGCTCCACCACGATGGAAGGCAGCCGCTGGCCCAGCCGAGGGCCCTTCTCCCGGGTGCCCACCACAGCCTGCAGGAAGGGTGGGTGGGAGTCAGGGCGATGCCAGGCCTAGGGTCCCTGCTCCCTCCCACTCCTGTCCTATACCCTGCACGGCCAGGAGGGTCAGGGCTCCTCTCTGGCATGAGCACGTGTGTGTGTGTGTGTGTGTGTGTGTGTGTATGTTTGTGTTTGCCCACACATATCCCCATCACGGAGAGAGCGCCGGCCTCTCCCCCTATCCTAACACTGGGGGTGGGGCACTCAGCCCCTGGGGTCACAGCTCTCCCTGGGGGAAGCATAGGACCCACCTGGGCTCAGCCCCCATGATCCCATTTCACATATGGAAACCGAGGCTGCAGATGCCAAGGTCACATCAGGAGTGAGCCCAGGGCTCCCCGCAGCCCCCTTTCCCCACCCCTGTACCTGGAGTCCTGCTCAGCCCCTTCCCAGGGGTCTTCCCTGCTGGGCCCCTGGCCTCCTCCCTCTGGAGGAGCTGGGAAGGTGTTGCCATGGCAACCTGAGCTGGCTCTGGGTTGCTCTGGCTCATTGTTCAGGCCCGCAGGAGCCCGCGGGGGCTGCCTCCCCAAGCCCCCCAGGTGCCCTCAGCATCTCCGCCTCCAGTTCCAGGCCTAGGAGGTGCAGTGCTACTGTGCAGACCTCCGTCCCTCAGTGTCCCCAGTGGCCCTGCCTTGCCTGCACCATCCCACCTCCATGTCTTTGCTCGGGCAGAGGCCCCTTCTTTGAGCTCCCTGCCTCCACCTCTGTCACCCAGAAGGACAGCTGTTGGGTGCATGTCCACCTTCCCCCAAGGGCATGAGCGCCTCAAGGAAGGGCAGATGCAGGACTTTGCTGAATAGCCCTCGGACCACCCAGGCAGAACCCTCTGAATGGTATGTTTCAATGTGTGTTTCTGGGCTGCACCCCAGACTGTACTTTAACCAAGAGTCATAGGTGACCCTGAGAGTGAAAACAGGTGTCACTGGACTGGGACATCTGTGGAATGAAGGAGCAGATGGGCCTCAGACAGCAGCAGAGCAGGGACCCCAGCCCTGCCCGCAAGACTGGACCCTCTGGGGACCCACCCTTCATGATAGCACTGTCAGTCCAGGGGCTCCTTCCCATCCTGAAACCCCTCCACACGTGCCATTCTCTTTCCCACCCGCAACCAGGGGCACTCCTCTGCCCAGTGTGTGCCCACGGGTGAGGGAGGCCCAGGCCAGCAGAGCTTGGCACCTGAGGCCTGGTGCTCACTTCTCTACCTGCAAGGGAGGCTGTGTCTGCAACCCCAGGCTCCAGGCTGGCCCCTGTGTGACTCCGAGCTGGTCCCCCGTCTCTGGCCCCACTGCTCCCCAACAATGAGAATGGCATAACTCTAGAACTCAGACTATCAAGGCTGCAACCCTCATGCAGGGACCTTAATTTTTAGCTTCACTGCCAGCACACCCCCCGGAAAACTGGAGCTGGGAGCAGGGAACTCTGGCATTGCCTCACCCAGCAGAGCGCAAAGTGTGACTTGGGGAACAATCCCTGGGGTCCCTAGGTCAGAGGTTGCTAAGTAAGCGAGGACAGCTAATCTTCAGTTGCTTTGTCCATTAGACTTTTATAAAAGAGCAACTGCCTCCCCCTCCCAAGTGGGTAAAGTAAGGCCAACAGTGAGGTGAGGCATACCCCAAGTCATGGGCCAAGGTTTGAAGCTGGCTCCTCCCTGTTCCCTCAGGACCCCAACCACATACCTCCCCTGCAGAGCCTCTGGCTCCCTCAGCAGGGCCTGGCTCTGCCCCGGCGGGCTGGGAGGTGCTCATACTGCTGCGGCTCCGGGCTGCACAGGCACAGAGAGCAGGAATGCAGAGTCCGCCAGGGCTGGATGCTGGTTCTAGAGCCTTCAGGCCCCTCAGCCCAGCCCACCCCACCCGGGCCCAGTGCCCACCGCTCCAGCTAGACCTCTGTCATGGCTGCTCCCTGCCTGAGGCCACCACCAGAGGAGGCACTGGGCGGCCACCACACAATGTGCCAGGGCTGCAGAGGGGCACGGGCAGTAGGGGAGAGGCCAACCCAGCCCTGAGACCCGGGAAGGCTGCCAGGAAGGTCTGCTGACCTGAGGCCCAAGGGATGAGCAGGAGGAAGCCAGGCCAGCTGGGAGGAGACAGGTGTGTGCTGAGGCAGGGAACAGCCAGGGAAGGGCACAGAGGGGCCAAGGGACCCAAATGGGTTTCTGAGACAGGAGGCGGGGAGTAGCAGGGGCCAAGGCACCCAGCTCCTCCCGGAGAGCACACACCCCACACACACACCCGGGGCCAGGCCTCAGCACCCGCAGCTGGAGGGGAACTGGCACGCTGCCTGCCCTGGGCCGTCCCCACTCAGGCCGGGCACAGGGGTGAGGGAGCCTGGCCAGAGCTCCCACAGCAAGGACTCGAAAGAGAGACCCTGCCAGGACCCTGTCTCAGGACCCGGAACCTAGGCTAGAGCCCAGGGCAGCCAGGACAGAGCCCCAGAGAGTGGGCTCAGAGCCACAGACAGATGTGGCAAAGAGACGGAAGGAGAGACGGGAGAAACCGCTGGCCACAGACACAGGCGAGGCGGAGATGGAGCTGGAGACAGAGAGAGGAGAGAGACAGTCGCAGAGAGAAGACAGAAACAGACCCAGAGATGACACACAGCAGGGAGGGAGAGGAATGATGATAGAGCCAGATGATAGAGCCGGCACCTTGAACAAGCCCGCGGGGCAGGCAGAGAGCAGGAGCCGGAGGGTCCAGCGCCAGGGGGGCACTGACACATCGAGGCTCCCAACACCCACACATCTGCCGGCTCCCAGGTGTGTCGGGCCAGGTACGGCCGGCACCGCCCCCGCAGGCACTGCTCATGCTCAGAGCACGTCCCCAGCCCGGGGCTGAGTGAGGACCCCACGCCCTCCCCTTCCCCAGGGCGCTCCCCGTCAAAACTCCTCCATCCTCCTCCCCCTCCCCTCCGGCCCACCCGCACCTGCCCCCTAGGGCGCGCCGGGACGCTCCGCAGGCCGGGCAAGGATGGGGAGGGGGCGACCCTGCGTCACACCCGCACTCACCGCCCGCTCTGGACCTGGCGCCGGCCGCCGCGCTCGCCTGGCTGTGCTTGCCCGCTCGCGCCGCCCCGCGTCCCGCCCCCGCGCCCGCTCTCGGGCCTCCCGCTCACACTCACGCCCTCTGCCGTGGCCGCCCCCGCCCTCCCAGCGCCAGGCCCCAGGTAGGACCCGGCCTCGTCTTCCTCTGACACGGCCCCAGCCCCCAAGACATGACCTTGGCAACTTGAGACTCTGAGCTTCACGGTTGGGGTTCAGGAATTTAGGGTGCAGAATTCCATGGGGCCAGGTACTTAGACAGAGGACTCCCTCCAACTGGGTCGATAGAAGGTAGGGGTGAAAAGGAAAACCCCAAAGTGGGATGGGCCCCAGGAGGAACAGTCACCTCACAGCACCCCTCTCATCTCATCACCAGTCCCACTCCCCAAAAGGACCAAAACAGCACTGGGACAATCTGTCTCGTTCAGTCCAGTGTACAGGGCTGACACTTGAGGCCAAGGTGCATATTCTCCCACCCACATAGTCCCCAACCTCCCATCATGAGGCATCCACCACTGATTATCCAACATCCACCTGGCCCAGGCCAGCCACCATCTGCCATCCACATGGAGTCATCTATCTTCTACCACCCAACCACCATCTGAGATCCTTCATCCACCATCAATAAACCAACATGCATCCTGTCCACAATCCACCATCTACCTTCCACCATTCAACCACCGTCCAACATCCAACACCTTTTAACCATCCATCAGCAGTCACCATCCCCTATCCAACCACAACCATCCACCATGCATTCATCCATTCGCCACCCGCAGCTATCACTTGCCCAGTATCAGTACACCACAAAACACCCATCAGTCCACATTCATTCACATCCATCCAGCCACCGCCTATCCACCCGTCACTCACTATGTCGCAGCTTTCCATCAAATATTTAACAACTATCTATCCATCTGCCATTCATATATCCATCCCCCTCATATCTACTTGTCAATCACCCATGTACCACCTGTATACTATCCATTTATCCTGACTTGTCCATTAGCCTCCATCCGATCAGCCACAATTCATCCATCTACTATTCAGTCATCAGTCATTCACCAGCCACTATCCATTCATATTTCTGTGAACGACAACTCTCCATCCATCCATCCATCCATCCACCAACCATCTACCATCTACCATCTCTCATCCCTATCCACCACATGTCTATCCATTCATTGTGCATCTCACAATGTCCTCTATCCATTCCAGCCATAATTCACTATTTATCCAAAATCCATCCAAGTACCATCTATCACCCATCCACATTAATCTGTTCTAGAAAACATTACTGACAGCCTTCTGTGTGCCAAACATTGATCTGGTGCTAAGGACAGAGTGGAGAGACAGGAGCGAGCAGAGCATTCATCCACCATTATCCATCCACCATCACAGTCTACCCACCACCCATCCATTCACTATCCATTCATCATCCTGCATCCATTATTCACCATCCATTCAATATCCATCTTGATTCATCATCCATTCACTCTCCACTTGCTATCTATCCACTTCCTCCATCTGTACATTAAACCACCCATTTACCATACACCACTCACTACCTTTCATCCATTTACCATCTCTCCATCTACTGTCCACCATTCACCTTTCATGCATCAGTTTTCCAAAATGTTGCCATCTACTGTTTAACCCTCATCCATCCATCCATCACCTAATCATCACCTATGCATCCAGAATCCATCGTTTGTTATCCACTATCCATCCACCTTCCATCTATACTTCCACAATACACAACCCATTATTCATCCAGCCAGCAACCATTCATTTATTTGCCATCTATTCCCCATCCATGCACCATAAGGCCATCATTTACTTGTCCACCACTCATGATCCACCCATTAATCATATATCCATTAACACTTCTCTACCATCTACCCATCCATTCCCTGTGAATAGATCCATTACAATCATCCACTTACTATTTATCCACCATCCACCTCTACTTCCATGTTTCATCCACCCACCAAGCATCCACCATCCACCATCTATTACCTGCAATTCACATCCACTATCTATAGATTCATTCAGTATCCATCAATCCATCAATTCAGCATCCACATCCATCTATCAAACTACAGTCTACTTATCTATTTATCATCACTTAATCAACCACCATTAATACATAGATGCATCCACCATCTTCTATCCATTCATCATCTAGCACCACCCTCTACCATGCTTCCAGAACTTCTTCCAGAACCATTATCCACACATCCATGCACCCCCCACATACTCACTCTACCATTGTGTCCACCACATTATTCACGTACCCATCCAGTCATTCATCCCTCCCTGATATCCAGCTACCTAGCCATTCTCTCATTCCTGACTCTTCCATGTATTCAGCTATGATCCTGATGTTACATTCCTGTTATCCACACACATAAACATCAGTCGACTATTCTCACTTCCATCTCTCCACCACCCATCCCCGTCACCCACCCATCCATCTTTTCACCATTACTTTGTCCATTCATTCATTCATAAATCAAACATTCATCTATCAATAAGTATGAATATCAAACATTTATTACTCAGTGTCAGTGCTGGATTCTGGAATCATTGAGATGAATAAGACCCAATCCAAACTCACAATCTGATGGTCCACAAGGGGAAACAAGTCAGACAGAAAAGTGTCAGGGTAAAAATGTGTGTTGTGTTGAAATTTTGGTGCTTGCATCTCATGGACATGGGATGGTTGGAGCTCTTTGCACAAGTTCCCCTGGAGAAGGAGGGGGAGGGGGCACCACAGCAGGGGCAGCGGAGGCCTGATTTGGGCGCTGCAGCTGCAGTGAGAGACCTGCAGGTGAAGAAAGAGGTGAGACTGGACAAAGAAACTGGCAGAGATCATGCAAGGCTGGGGATGCCCGGCTGACAGATCAGTCCCTGATGTGAGGACAGCAGGGATCTCTGGGAGGGTTTTAGGCAGGCAAGGACCCCAGTCAGCTAAGTTCTGAGAATGGCCCCCCCATCCACACACACACACACACACACACACACACACACACACACACACTTCTCCATGCAAGAGAACGGGACCAGAAGGACAGGGGCTTGCCTTAGGGTCAGACACCTGGCACCCTGGTCGCTGTGGCTGCAGCTGCACCTTCTGGATACCCAGACACTCTTACATCAGCAGCGTCAGTGCTGGCACGCTCCCCTTCTGTGGCCCTGTCCTCCAAAAGGCCGCCCTTGTCCTTGCCACGTGGGCAGGAATTGCTCTCCCTATTTGTTGATGCAGGTGTTAACTGTCACCTAAGGTGCCAGTTGTCGTCCAAGGTGTTGGCTGACAGGCGCCTCACAGCTCCTGGGGATCACTCCTAACAGGGCTCTTGGGAAGTGCTCAGTGCCCTTGAGGCACGAAGCTGTGATGGCTGATGGCAGGGAGCATCTTTAAAAACATCCCCAGAGCCATATCTGAGCCTATAGGGTCCACCTTCCCCCTTGGGGCCCTTCTTTGTCTCTAGCCTCAGACTCTGCTTCGCCTCCTCCCTGCTGCCCCAGCAAGAGCCTTTCTCTGCAGGAGACAGGCACATCTGGAGGCAGGAGCTGTGCCTGGCCACACCCAGCCTTTGCTGAGCGTCCTAGAGAGCCCCTGCCCCTCTCTGCGCCTCCCTGTCCCTGGCATTGCAATGAGGGGATGGAGTGGACTAAATGAAGGGTAAAGATCGTCCCTGACGTCCTCTGGTCGCGCTGAGGCTGTGGTTACCCTCTTCCCCGCCTCCTGTCCCCCAAACACACCTTCTAGGCGTGAGCTGGCGAGGGCAGCGCCGGGCGCGGGTGCCTGGCCGGCAGGGTTTGCTCTCGGCGCCCTCTTTCGGCCGCCGTGGGGTAAAACGCGGGCTGCCGGGAGAGAGCAGGGGGCCCAGCACGTGACAGCGCAGCATCTAGGTTCTCGAGCGGCTCACTTGCACTTCTCCGCAGCCTTTGGTGTTTTGCGGGGCGATGTGAGCACCACCGTCCTATATTTTGCCCTCACGTGCAGATCCTCTGTAAAGGGGCAGGTCCAGAACTGACCCTCTGCCCTCGGTGCGCTGTCTTGTTCCAACACTAAATGCCCAGCCCCTAAATACTGGTTGACTGCACGAAGTTTCTGGACGGTTCTCTCTAGATGTACATAATCCGGTTTCAGAGTTTTTTAAATGCCCTAATAAGAGAATCACACCGACAGGGGCAGCCCAGGGGGTAGGGGGAGCCGGTGTGCGCTGCGCAGTGCAGGGGGCTGTTCCCAGGGCTCACGGGACCCCGACAGTCGCCAGCCGGGCCGTCAGCGGCCACCGCAGCCTCCCTGGGGGCCTGTGACGTGCCCCGCTTGCGCTGCGCCCCGGGACAAGTGGGGGACAGATTCGACGCGCAGCCACTCCAGGGGGTGGGGGGACCTGTCCTCCCAGTGAGGGAACAGTGGGGAGAGGAGGAACCCGGCCTCTATCCCAGAACCAGAACCGCCCTCCCCTGCCCTGCACCTGCCGCAGGACTGAGCCTGACTGGGGGGCCGGGTGAAGGGGGGCCTGAGGCAGGGCGCAGCCGGCGTGGAAGGGCTGACTGCCTGGCGGCTCCCGAGGCCCGGGCTCCGAGTGGACCGCGGGCCGCGGAGGTTCGCTCTGCCGCCCCCTCCCGGCCTAGGAGGCAAGCGCCGGCCCACGTCCCATGGACTGCGGCGACCTGGGGCGGCAACACCCTCTGCCGCCCCGGCGGCTACGCCTACCCCACTCGGCGCCGCCGCCCCAAGCTCTACCCCGCACAGCCGGAGAAAGCGAGGCACAGGGAGCATCCAGGGCCCGGCGCCCTGCGGCGGTGTTGACCCTCTGCTCACTGGGGGAGGGGAAGCCTGCACCCCCATTGCACGGAGGGGGAAGTTACGTCCCGGGGCTCTCGCTGGCCCCTTGCACAGGGAGCTCGACCCAGGGAGGGAGGAGAGAGATGGGGTCAGCAGGGCTGTATCTAGGGCACTAGGCGCTCCCACCCCGGGACAACAGCGCGCGCGCTGGGAGGAGGAGGAAGTGAGAGAAGTACCGGGTGATGGGGACCGCACGCGCAAGAGCCCAGAGTCTGTGGGCGTGGGTGCTGCTGGGACCCGAGGCTGGTTCCACCGCAAAGTTGGCCAGGGCAGCCGGGGAGGAAGGGAGCTGTCCAAGGCCACGCCTGCCGAGGTCACCCCGGGCTTAGGTCATCCGGCCCGTCCCTAGCTGGCTGAGCGCTCCGCGGGCCCCGGCCTCGGCCCGCCCACCACAGAGGAGAGTGCCTCTCGCCTGCCCTCCTGGCCGCCCCACCCCAACCCATCCGGCTGGGCGCTTGGGGAGAGGCAGGCCTGGCAGGGCGTGGCTCGTCGCCCTTGGGCTGGGGTCAGGGTTTCAATCCCCAGAGCCTCCTGAGGACTCACCCGCTGCCACAGGAGGTGGCCCTGCTGGGAATCCTCAGACACCCCAGGTCCTGCCGCATGTGGTCACCCCACCCCCACCCCACTAAACAGGGCAGATCTTGTTCACAGGGGTGGGAGAGATCCTTCTTCAGGCCATGTTGGTAAATAAGCAGTGATTGCCATGAGTACATAAGGTTTAAAAGATGTGCCTCTTTATGTATATATGTTTGTGTAGCATAGAAATATCTGGAAGGCTACACTTTCTAGCTGAGCTTACATGGCACTTCCTGTGTGACAGGCACTGTCCAGGAGCTTTGCTTGTAACTAGATCATTTCATTTCATCACTGAAACCCTGTGAGGATGGTATATCCCACTTCACAGAGGAGGAAACCAAGGACAGAGGCTGAGAACCGGCCCAGGACCAGGCAGCTGGGAGGGCAGTGAGCGCAGGAGCCAGTCTCGGGGCTGCGCTGGGCTCTGCCAGCGGCTGGGAAGACACACCTCTGCTGACCCACCTTTGACACCATCTGGCCACACCCCGGCTGGGGCCTGGGGACCTCCAGTCTTCACAACTAGCCAGGGACTGTCAACCTCTGTTCCCTGGTACAGAGCAGACACAGCCTCAGAGAGGGGAAGTGGCTCGCCCCAGTGCTGCAGCTGGAAAAGCCCAGTGCTGAGCTAGGGCGCCGGCTGCCCCCGGGGAGTCCTGGCATCTCCCCTCTGCTCCGCACCAGGTGTGCTGAGCCCCTGCTGGCAGGCAGGTTGGAGCTAGGCCGGCGGATCACCACACTGCCCGTGCCATGCAGCCTCCCATGGATGCGATTCTTCCTGCGGGCGGGGACTGGGCTCTGAATCCTCTTTGCCCCCTGGGGGCAAAGCCGTGACAGGAGGGAGGAAGTACAGCCCCACAGGGCAGGGTTCAAGGCCTGCCAGCCTTAGCCCCGCAAGTCACGGTTGAAGGGTGGGGCCTGGCACCCCGAGTCCTGCCCAGTCTCTGCACCGGCTCAAGCCTGCCTGTGGGGCGTCCCACGTGGGCAGCTGCTGGGCACTTCTGTGCTCAATGCTCTTGGATGTAGGGAAAGGTCCTGGCTGCAGTGACACATTGCTTGCAAGGACGTGCGAGAGGGGATTAGGAGGGCAGGGCTTGTGGGGCAGGTCTAGACCAAGGTGCCCAGAAATAACAGGCAGCACACCTAGAGAGGACAATGTGGGTCGGGCAGTGCCACAGCCCTGGGGCAGCGAGCAGGCACCACCCTCAGCTGGGAGGAAGAAGTGGGGCAGCAGAGACTGAACCCAGAAGGGAAGGCATAGCCTGCACTTGGCGGCCTGGAGAGGATGGTGACCTTTGCTCCGGACACTGCCAGGGGCCAGGTAGCAGGGAAGGAGCCGGGGAGTAAATGCTCCCATTATCTGAACCAAAGAGTTGAGGGCTGGGAGCTAACGGTGTCCACACAGGTGGCCTCCCAGACACAGAGCAGGGAGAGAGGCCACAGTGGCCCCAGAGGGGCGTCAGAAGACACCGTACATGGCTGGTGACATCTATGATGCTGCCAGCTCCTTCCTGCGCCATCTCCTGTGGTCCCTTCTGTCAATGGGCTCTTGGAAGTACCCTCATCTGAGGGTGCCAGCTGTTTCCTGCCGGGCCCCTGGCTGACATATTTTAAGCCCTCTGGCCTGCTGTCCAGCTCTGCTCCGAAGCTGTTCCCAGCCTGGCTCTCCTTGCCGGGGCCTGGTGGGATCTCCAGGATCGGCTTTCTGGCTTTCCAAGACTGTATTCTACAGCTCATTATCACACAGGCCCAAGTTAGCACTCTCTGCTCCCACCACCACTGCAAAGCTGAACAAAGAGGAGGAGAGAGGTCCCCATGCCCTGACCCCCGACCTGACACACCCAGCTGTGTCACAGACAGGGCCCTGAGATCCAAACATCCCCTCCCCATCCCACTTGCCCCCCGCCCCCCTGGCTCCCTGCCTCCTCCCACACACAACACTAATGTGGCCACTTCCTTTGTGTCTGATCCCAGGGGAGCATTGGCCTGTGCCCCTGACCTTCAAAGCCCTCTACGTTGTGATCAGCTCGGATGTGGAGAATGAGGAGAAACACCCTTCAGGAAGAGCCACGGCCCAAAGAGTTGGGCGGCAGGAAACCTCAGGAACCACTGCCAGGGTGACCACAGCCACAGGCCAGGCAGGAAGGAGGAGCCGCTGCAGGAACTCCTACTGGCCAGACACACCCGTCCACCTGTGCGTGTCCGGGCCATGCGACCCAGCCCTGCCCGCCTGCATTGCACACCGGCCGCCGTCTTTCCCTGTCTGTGCCCTGGCTTATCTCCACCTGGAAAGCCTCGTGGAGCTGCCTTTGCATCTCATCTAAAATGTCACCGCTGGAGAGAGGCCACTCCTGCCTCTGTAAGGCAGGCCCCGCCCATCCATTACCTCACGCCCTTTCCTCTCAGCGTCACCATGGTCTGAAATTCTCTCTCTACTCCTCTGTGCCCTGCGGTCTGTCCTCCCCAGACCTGAATGGCGCTGCAGCGTCCCCGGCACCCAGAACACGCCAGCACGTAGTGGGCGCTCAGCAGCTTTTGGCTGGTTGAATGAATGGCTCTACGGCATTCTTCAGTAGCAGGTGGAATTCCATATGATAGACATACCATAATCTATTCACCTGTTTGTCTTTCAATGGACATTAGGTTTTCACTTTTTAAATTGGAAGTGGCCCTGTCCTGAGTGTCACCGTGCATATAACCATCGGAGTCACAGTCCTGGCACGGGTCACGCTGACACAGGGGGCTGGGAGGGCAGGAGAAGTGGCGGACTTGCCATGCTTGCCTAGGCAAGTCGGGAAGGGGTGGGGAGCTGTTACCACCTTCGGTCCTCTAGGACTGGCAGGAGGGAGGAGTGACCAGATCATGAAGACAGGAGCTAGACTCAGCTCCCTGGGGAAGAGGGAGCTGGGGAACGAAGACCCCCACCCCTTCCCTGGCTCCCGGCCATGTGCCAGCGCCTCCCATTGGCCAAGCACAGAAGTTAGGGGCAAGACGGCCTGTGTGCACAGCCCATCTGGGGTCCAGAGCTGGGCGGGGAGCAGATCTGAAGGGGCAAAGGCAACCTGTCCACCTCTGTGGCCTTCGGCCTCCACCCTTGTCCTCCACACCGAGATGTCGACAGCAGTGGTCGATGAGGAGTGGGGCGGGTGGTGCGCGGTGTCTCAGTCTGCGTGTGGGAAGATGCCCCTCCCCCCACTGGCTGCTCAGCAACATTTTTCTTTTTTAGCCTTGGGGAGATGACCCACACTTTTGTTCCTTCGGAATCTGAGTCCTTCAGGGGTCTGCCCTTAATGAGCTCCCTTGCCTTTCCCAAAGGTAAAACCACTGAGCAGGAAGCACAGTCATGTGTCGCTCAATGGCAGAAACACGTTCTGAGCACTGTGTGGTTACGCGATTTGCGAACACTGGGGAGTGGACGGACACAGGCCTGGACGGTGTGGCCTGCCATGCACCCAGGCTGCGCGGTACAGCCCATCGCTCCTAGGCTGCGTGTTGCTGTACAGAACGCTGCGGGCAATTGGAACATAGCCGTATTTGTGCTTCTTAACTTATCTAAACATAGAAAAGGTCCAGGGAGAATATGGTCTTATAATCTTATGGGACCACTGTCCTACATGCGGTCCCTCGTTGACCAGAGCATCATTACATGGCACATGACTGCAGTACGAAACGCCATAGTCATGCCTTGCTCCAAGGTACAGGACCAATTCGAATTCCCTCTGCTGTCTGGCATCGACCAGCGGGGCCAGTGCAAGGACCTCTTGTCTGCCTGTTGGCTCAGAAGCATGAGGAACAGAAAGAGCCAGTGGGTGGAGGGGCAGCTTCAGCTGTAATCCAATGGAACCATGACTGTATTTCCTGATGGAAGCATTCCGTTCTTGGACACTAGCCCAAGGTCACAGGAAGGAAAGCAAAAATTCCTCCAGAGTGTTATTTGGTGTAATAATGGGAAGGGCCCCTCCCACCTCCACTGCTTGGTTCCTGGACCCGTGCATTTGGGACACTGGGGACTGTACCCTACATTGCTCACTGGGTTGAGGTCTATGCCACACCCTGTAGGATGGCATTTTAACCTCACGGGGTATTGGCTCTCATCCGGCACCACACTTGCAGACCATTCCACCATCCTCTCAAGCCAGCTGCTTCTGGACAATGGGACACGTGGTAAATCCAGGGAATTTCATGGGCAAGAGCTCTCTGCCATACTTTCTTCACCATAAAACGAGTCCCTCAGTCCAAGGTAATATTTGAGTTGCCATGGTGATGGATAAATAAAGCACTGTCCTAGTCTGCAAATGGTGGTGCTAGTAGCAGGGAGGTGGCTGGAAAGGCAGGTCCTTACCTAAAATATATGCGTGAGAGTCACTGCCCTTTCCATGAAGGATGGGTCCAATGGTAGCAACCTGGCCACAAGGCAACCACCTAGTCCCCTGGAATGGCACCTTATTAGGGGCTCTGCGTGTTTCCCTGCTGTTGGCAGTTGGGCACGCAGCCATAATGGAAGCCCGGTCAGCCTTGGTGGGGGACATCCATGCTGCTGGGCCTTTGTGTGGCCTCCCTGCCTCCTTGGTCACCTGGAGGGGGCCTTTGAGCAAGCCCTGGGGAAGGGAAGGAAAGAGGCTGACTGATAGCCTCTGAGTGGATCATCTCGTCTGCTTGAGTACTGAGAGCCTCCTCCACAGTCAATGCATTTGGTGAGCGTTCATTCTCACGTGTGCTCTGTGCCCTTTCTGAGAAATGCATCCACTTGCCTTTCCCTGACCACCTGGAAAATACGATTCTTTCCAAGTCTCTGATTGGCTGGCCAACCCAGTAGCCACAGCCTGTGAATCAACGCAGAAGTTTTGCCTTCTAGGAGAATTTCTCAACGCTGACTTTCAGGGCATCTCTTAATCATGTCTGTAAAACAGTAACCATCCACCTGTGGTGGGAGCTAGCACCCCATGAGACCAATTTTTAAACAAGGCCTGTGTTTTTTCATCCTCTGTTGACTGATCACACAGAATTTCCCATGATGGCATAGCTGTGGGTTAAGAAGAGTTGGCAAAACAGTAGGAGCAAATACCATGGGAGCCTGTGCCACCTACTCATGAAGTTTACTTGTTCTTTCCAGAAATGTTTGGGCCCAGTCTCATTTTACAGTGGAAGGCTGCTGTACATATCTGGTTTTATGATTTAGTGGATAGATAACATCATTTTTTGACTGACAGCTTGCATTGCATAGTTTCTTAGTATCCACGACCAGGGATTCAGTTTCTACTGAGACCCAGTAGTAGGCCAGCAGCTGCCCTTGAAATGAAGAATGGTTGGCAGAAGTTGGCATGGACTTATTCCAAAACCCTGGGGATATGCACTGTGATTCTCCTATCAGGACTTGCTCCACAGAGCATCTCTGTCTGCCACTCACGCTTTTAAAACCATAGGCTCTGCTAGGTCATAGGGCTTGAGTGGCAGGGAAGCTTGCACCAAAGCCTGGGCCTGCTGATGAGCCCTTTCGTGCTCTGGGTTTCATTCAAAATTATCAGTCTTAGAGGGTACCCAGTAACAAAGTAGAGAAGCTCACCCAAAGTAGTAAGTGTTGTCTGTGATATCTGAAGAGGCCAATCAAGCACTGTGCCTCTGTCTTCATGGTGGGCTTTTGTATGTCTGAAAATGTCTTTATTTCCACTTTAATTTTTGAAAGATATTTTTGCCGGGTAAAGAATTCTAGGTTAGAAGGGTTTTCACCCCCTTTGGGTACGTTAAAGATGTTGCTCCAGTTTTCTCATTTACATTGCTTCCCCTGAGAAATTTGGTATCACTCTTATCTTTGTTCCTCTGCACGTAATGCGTCTTATTTCTCTGGCTGCGTTGGGTTTCTTTCTTTCTCTCTTTCTTTCTCTGTCTCTCTCCTTCCCTCCCTCCCTCTCTCTCTCTCTCTCTCCCTTTCTTTCTTTCTTTCTCTCCATCTATTTTATTAATGAAACATGAGGCAAGATCATATTGGTGGTTTTAGAAGAGAGAAGGTGTGAAATAGTCATTGCACAGAGTAGAAAAGAGAATTTACCAGGGAAATATAGAATTATTTGGGAGTGTTGAGTTTTGGGGGCACAAATTTAAAGTGATACTAATCAGCAAGATCCTGAGATTTTCTCCATCAATATTTAGCTGCCCAGGTATAGATGTGGAGAAGCTGAATTGTTGGATTTAACTAGAATTGGGATTTTTTCTAGGAAAGTTTGATGGAGGGGAAGAGAACAAGGAAGTTAACAATATCTGCAAGTTCATAGTTCTGGATATGAAAGGGAGTTGATGGATTATTTAAAAAATAAAACAGATAGGCCAAGCATGGTGGGTCACGCCTGTAATCCCAGCACTTTGGGAGGCTGAGGCGGGAGGATCACTTGAGGTCAGGAGTTTGAGACCAGCATGGACAGCATAGTAAGATCCCATCTCCACAAAAAAATAATTAAAAAATTAGTTGGGCATAATGGTGCACACCTGTAGTCCCAATTACAGACCACTTGAGCCCAGGAGTTGGAGGGTGCAGTGAGCTACGATGATGCCACTGCACTCTAGCCTGGGTAACAGAGGGAGACTCTGTCTCAAAAAATAAAAAAAATAAATAAAAAGATAGTACCAATAGTTTAGAGGTCTTTGTGGCAGGTGGGGCATTAGGGTGACAGGAGGGGTGTTAGGTAGGAAGATGGATAACAGGATATGAAAAGGAAAGACAGAAGATGGTAAACAGGAGGTAAGATATTTGAAATAAACATTTCAAAGGATTTTCTCTGAATTGAATTGCTCCAGTTTTTCCTCTCCTTTTCCAACGTTTGGTTTTTTTCTTATTTCTTCTTTCTATCTCTCCTTCCACCAGAGAGAAAAGAGCAATAAAGTTTACTTTTCATGACCTGCCCAGGTGAGTAGCTGATGGTCCACCAATCCTCAGTATGGGGCTGTGTCTCTTCATTGTCCTCCACGAGGTCTTCCCTCTAAGTTAGTTGCTCCTTTTTTTCTTTTTTAAGAGATGGGGGTCTCAATATATTGCCCAGGCTAGACTTGAACTCCTGAACTTCTGGGCTCAAGTGATACTCCCACCCCAGCCCTTTTCTTTTCTTTTCTTTTCTTTTCTTTTTCCTTTCCTTTCCTTCTCTTTCTTTTCTTTTCTTTTCTTTCCTTTCCTTCTTCCTTCCTTCCTTCCTTCTTTACTTTCTTTTCTTTTCTTTCTTTTCTCTCTTTCCCTCCCTCCCTTCCTTCCTTCCTTCTCCTTCCTTCCTTTCTCTTTTTTCTAGAGACAGGGTCTTGCTCTGTTGCCCAGGCTAGAGTGCAATGGCATGATTATAACTCACTGTAACCACTCAGTGTAACCTTAAATTCCTGGGCTCAAGCAATCCCCCTGCCTCAGCCTCTTAAGTAGTTGGTACTACAGGTGTGCACCACCATGCCTGGCTAATTTTAAATTATTTTTGTAGACACAGAGTCTCACTATATTGCATGAGCTGGTCTCAAACATCTGGCCTCAAGCAATCCTCCCATCTTGGCCTCCCAAAGTGCTGTGATTACAGGCAGGAGCCACCATCCCTGGCCTGTTTTTTTAAATTTATCACTAGTTTTGAGCAATTTGATTATGATATGTGCCTTGGTGTAGTTTTTTCTCCCATGTTGCTTGTTCTCAGGGTTCACTGAACTTTTTGAATTTGTGGGTTTATAGTTTTCATTGAGTTTGGAAATTTTTCAGTCATTGTTTCTTCAAATATTTTTTTCTGTCCCTCCTGTTTCTTGCTGTTGTCCTTCAGGACCCCAATTATTCCTATATTGGGCTGCTTGAAATTGTCCCACAGTCCACAGAGGCTCTGTTCATTTTTTGGATATTCTCATTGTTTTATTTTGGATAAGTCCTACTGCTATACCTTCAAAGTTACTAATCCCTGTGATTGCCCTGCCAGGGAGGGGGAAGTGAGCTGGAATCCAGTGCACTCCCTGAGTCTAGAAAGACCAAGGCAGTTGGAACTCTCAGGACAGAGCACTGTAAATGAGTGAGCCACACAGAGGGAAAACCCTGGAGATCTGTGGAGAGTCCTCAAGCACCCAGCAGCATAGTGACCTGTGCTCATGTGGGATGGTGAGGGAAAGAACCAACCAAAAGTATTAGAGGCCCGGGTGTAGTGGCTTGTGCCTGTAATCCCAGCTACTCAGGAGTCTGAGGCCAGGAATTTGAGACCAGCCTGGACAACACAGCAAGATCCCATCTCTAAAAAGAAATTTTTTTTAATTAGCCAGGCATGGTAGCACACACCTGTAGTCCCAGCTACTTGGAAGCTGAGGCAGGAGGATCGCTTGAGCCCAGGAATTCAAGGCTGCAGTGAACTATGATTGCACCACTGCACTCTGGCCTGGGTGATAGGGTGAGACTTCATCTTTAAAAAAAACAAAAGAAAAGAAGCAAAAGGATTAGAGGAAATAGTGCCTGGTGCTCACACGGATTGAAAATAGTATTATCACTAGTTTCTAGAAACTAGTTTTCACTGGTTTCTCCTTTATTTACTGTGTCTCAGGGATAGGGATCACTGTCCTTTGACAGTGTCATGAAAATCATTGTTTCATGTACTCTGTCCATTTTCTTTTTTTTCCTTCCCCTTTTCATTGTTTTAGGTAGGAGGGCAAATCTGGCCCCATCACTCCATCTTGGCTGGAAGCAGGAGTCAATTTGCTTTTTAACACCAATTAAATGGAGCATATTCTCATATGTTTATTGATTCTTTGTATTTCTTCTTCTGTATATTTCCTTGTTCCTATTATTTGCCCATTTTTCTTTTAGATTATCTCCATTTGTTTTTTGTTTTTTTGAGACAGAGTCTCCCTCTTTTGCCTGGGCTAGAGTGCCGTGGCATCAGCCTAGCTCACAGCAACCTCGAACTCCTGGGCTCAAGTGATCCTCCTGCCTCAGCCTCCCGAGTAGCTGGGACTACAGGCATGAGCCACCATGCCCGGATAATTTTTTCTATATGTTTTTAGTTGTCCGATTAATTTCTTTCTATTTTTAGTAGAGACGAGGTCTCGCTCTTGCTCAGGCTGGTTTTGAACTCCTGAGCTCAAACAATCCGCCAGCCTCAGCCTCCCAGAGTGCCAGGATTACAGGCGTGAGGCACCGCACCCGGCCTCCATTTGTTCTTAATGATTTGAAAGGGCACTTTCGGATGCAAATGGCAAGATCTTTTCTCACACTGATTTAAGGAAAAAAGGAAATTTTACTCTTTCATGTAACCAGATCTCTCTCTCTCTCTCTTTCTATTTCTATTTCTCTACCAGGGGCTGTGGCTGTTGATTTGAAATCCCACCATCACAGCTTGTGCTTTAAAGCGAGGGTCAGCAAACTGTGGCCCTGCAGGCCAAATCTGGCCTCCTGTTCTTCTTGTAAATAAAGTGTTGCTGCCACTCATTCGTTTATGTATTGTCTATGGCTGTTTTCGTGCTGTAATGGTAGAGGCAGAGACTATAAGGCTTGAAAAACCTAAAATATTTACTCTCTGGCCCTTTACAGAAAAGGTTACCTACCCCTGGTCTAAAGGAAAAAACAAGAAAGTCTCTCTCCCAGCTTTAGTACAAAACATCCTAAAGAATGTCTGTGATTGGCCTAGCACAAGTCACATGATGACCTACCATGTGGGGAAGGAAAGCTCACTGGCTGGTCCCAGTCACATGACCACCCTCCAGACGGCCCCTCTAGAATCCTGTGATCAGGGTGGACTCACAAGGGATGGGGTTCAGAGGAGAGGGAGTGACAAACACAAGGACCGTCCACGAAAGGGACAAATGACCTTCTTTGGTGTTTATGTTGTAAAGGTATCAGAATACTAAACTGAAATTTTGAGGGGGCAAGAAGAGCTAACAGGTATGGAATTCTGAAATGATATGTCAGGTCGCCATAAGTAGATTATCAAGGGAAATGCCTGGGAACCTGTCCCGCACTCCAGGATGAAAGGTGAGAGTGGAAGAGAGATGATTTGGTGAAGTGATCCTGCCGGGGGCACAGAATGTGGACTCGCCTTCCTTCATCTTCAGCCTAGTGAGGGTGGCTTCCAAGGGATTTCTCAGAGAGCTTAATACTCGTTACTCCATTTGGGGGGCACAGTGGACTGGGGGTTGACTCCTAGCCAGGAAGAAAGGGCTCATGTGCTGTTTTGGAGACAGAACCAGGAGTGTGCTGCCATGTTGGGAGCTACCTGCTCCCTAATGTTTGGTGGTGTTGGGGGTGTGCGAATGTCGACTGTGGACAGATGTGAGCTGCGTGGATAAGCAAGCAAGAAACCAACAGGTCAATTTAGGTCCTTCTTGTCCAATAGTCCCCCTAGAGGGGCAGAGGCCCCCTGTAGCCACCAGGTAAACACCCACCCAGGAAAGCGACACATCTGCTTGGGTTAAGGGGACTTCAGGAGAGAGCAGCAGGGAACTATCAAAGAGCCCATGAATGTCCCCAGGAGAGAGAGGGTCAGCTTCACACTCTGCCGGTCCAGAGATGGGATCATAGCCTTTCCCAGTACCTCTTACTTCCTCCCTCCCTGGCAGTAGCCCCAGACGGGTAGAAGTGGGCTGAGCTGGTGCAGAGAGGTTTGGGGAAGAAACAGAGAAGGTGCCACGCACAGCCACCTTTGCTTATCTCAGGCCGTAAGGGATCCAAGCTGGACTCCAGGGGGAAGATTTAAAGTTAAGTCAAGTTCAGAGGTTTAACTCTGTATATCTGGACATTCTAATTTCTGAACTGTGTCATTGTTTGTGGCTTACAGTAACTGTACGTTGTGTACACTTAGGGGTGTTGGGGATAAGGCTAAACTTAGTCTAGGGTTAATGTGTTGCAAAAATCAGAAATCCACTGGAGCCAGCCCAAGTAGAAGTTCATTGTAAGGACACAGTGGAACCTCATGAGTGCCTGAGGACACGTACACACAGGCTTCTCTGGCCTGGGGGGCCAAGAGCCAGGACCCAAGGCTGTGCCCTCTATCAGTTGGTTACAGAGTTCCTATTTTCTGAAATATTAAATCTAATGCATGATAGTAGCTGCCAATACGTGAGCACTTGCATGAACCATGAACTTTTAAAGTTTTCCATGGGTGTTAATTCATTTAATCCTTCACAAAACTCACTGAAATGATGCCGGGCGCGGTGGCTCACGCCCGTAATCCTAGCACTCTGGGAGGCCGAGGCGGGCGGATCGTTCTGAGCTCAGGAGTTCAAGACCAGCCTGAGCAAGAGCGAGACCCCGTCTCTACCAAAAATACAAAGAAATTAACTGGACAGCTAAAAATATATATATCGAAAAAAATTAGCCGGGCATGGTGGCGTGCCTGTAGTCCCAGCTACTCGGGAGGCTGAGACAGTAGGATTGCTCGAGCCCAGGAGTTTGAGGTTGCTATGAGCTAGGCTGACGCCACGGCACTCGCCCCAGGCGAGAGAGTGAGACTGTCTCAAAAAAAAACAAAACAAAACTCACTGAAATGTAGAGGTAGGTCCTAGTCTCCTTTTTACACCTGAAGAAACTGAGGCACAGAAAGGTTTATAGTCCGGGGTGGTGGGCAAGACCCACGTGTACCCACTGTGTCAAGTGCTGAGAGGGAAACCTACAGGGTGAATTGGGGTCCCGATGTAGCCCAGGGAGTTAGGCAAGGCTGCCCTGAAGCAGCAATGTGTAGCCAGATATTTGGTGGAGTAGACAAAGTGGAGGGTCTAGTAAGTGCAAAGGCCCTGGGGCACGAGGGAGCAGGAACAGTGAGGAGCAGCACCCAGGCCACTGAGACTGGAGTCAGGGACTGAAGAGACCAGGGTAAGAACAGGGCAGGAGGGCTCAGCAGGGCAGGGCAGAGCCTGCTGGGTCAGGGGATGAGAGAACATACTGTCCAGATTCAGACATGAGTTAGGATGAAGGGCACAGATGAAAAATGGGGACTGATGTCTGGTCACCCTACTTAAAGCCAAGGTAAAGAACTTGGTCTTTGTTCTAAAACCAGTGGGAAACTTTTGCTTTTGAGCCAGGTGATCTGCTCAGACTTTTTAAAAAAAAAACTTTATTGAGGTATCATACAAATAAAGTACACAAATATTTAGAGTAGTCTGATGCATTTTTATATAAGTATAGACCCATGTAACAAGACGGTTTTGATGATATCAGAAGATAATGTTCCTAGCCTTCGGAAGGCCGCCCCCTTCCAATTCATACCTGCAAGGCAACAAATACTGACCTCTAACACGAGACTGTGTTAGCCTGCTTTTTAAAAATTAAGGTATTTATACACACACACACACACACACACACACACACACACGACATGCACTGATCTTAAGTGGGCAGTTTGAAGAATGTTTACTTAAGTGTACTCCAGTGTAACCACCCCCAATCCAGTCCTAGAACATTTCCAGCAGCCCAGAGGGCTCCTGGCCCTTTGCCAGTCAACACCTCCGCCCAGAGGCAGCCGCTCTTCTGACTTCTACCTGCATAGGTGAGTTCTGCCTCGGGCTCCCTTAGAGTCCAGCTTTCAAACCCTCGTCCGCCCCCTCATCTGCTCCTCCTCGGCCCGGCTCTTACTGCAGCACCCGCTTCCCTGCACGCCGCTCCCCAGCTCTCACCCACCCCCACAAGTTCCGGGAGGCGGCCCTCCTCTCCTGTCGCCAAGGGTTTGTGTGTTGGGCGGGTATTCTCCACCAACTCCCCTCCTCCAGCCACCCAAATAAGCCAACAATCTTAGTAAGAGCGGTGACACGCCAGGCATACCCAGCCTGGAGGTAAGTGCCCGGCCCGCCGCCTACCAAATCGTACCCCTAAGACACGTGCCGCGAGGAGGGGCACGTTGTACGGTGGGACCTGAAATGGCCTCCGCAGGGGCGTCCCGAGTCCACAGGGCACCAGTGGCCGCGGGGTCGCCCTCCCCGTCGGGGCCTCAGTCTCCCGTCCGTACTCGGAGGGAGGGCCCAAGTTTTCCAAGGCTGCTTCGAGGTCGAGTAAGCCCTTTAAAAGCAGCACCGGTCGCCCCGCTGAGGCCATCAGAGCGGCGCCCGCCGGGCGGACCCCACGCCCATTCCGCCCGCCGGCCCCGAGGCCCGCAGGAAGGTAGGGGCCCGCGAGGGCTGCGGGAGTCCGGCTCGCCCGCCTTGGATCTGCGGGCCTCCGGGTCCCCTCCCGCACCGGGACGCGCACGCGCGAGCGTAGACCCCACACAGAGGACCGGCGCCGGGGAGGCCGCAGGCGCACACCGCCCCGGGCGCCCCTCTGCGCACGCGCGGGCCTAGCAATCTCGGCGGCGCACTCGCTCCTAGCGGCCCCCGCCCGCGCCCCGCCCCGCCCACCGGCCCGGCCCTGCTTTCCCAGCATCCCGGCCTCCCTACGGCGAGCGGCGAGGTCCGATCCCTCCGGGAGCCGGGAGTCGGGAGCGCGGGGGCGGGGCGGCGCATGAGGTCAGCGCGGTGGCGGCCGGCCTCGCCGTGGTTGGCTGCGCCCGCTCTGGCCGCGCCCTGGTTGGCTGCGGGCCGCGGGGCTGGGCCGCCGGGCTGGGGCTGGGGTCGGGGCTCGGGCGCCTGCCGGGCTCGCGCAGCGCTCGTCTCCTCACCGCTCCTGGTCGGCGGCGGGCGGCGGGCGGCCGGCGGCGGGCAGGGCGCGGCCGCGGGCGGGGCTGAGGCGCGCAGGCGGCAGGGGCGAGGCTAGGGCGGGCCGAGCCGGGGTGGGGAGGGCGGCCCATGGACCCGCGGGGCCCGGCGCCCCAGACTCTGCGCCGCCGGGACGGAGCCCAAGATGTCGGCCTAGGCCGGGGCGCGACGACGCGGACGGGGCGGCGACGAGGCGCCGCTGCTGCCGGGGCTCGCGGCCGTCGCGCTTCCGAGGGCTCGCCCTGACGGACTGGCCGAGCGGGTGGCGAGAGGCCGGTGTGTGGAGAACGGGCCGTGCGGCACCATGTCGGCCAAGGTGCGCCTCAAGAAGCTGGAGCAGCTGCTCCTGGACGGGCCCTGGCGCAATGAGAGCGCCCTGAGCGTGGAGACGCTGCTCGACGTGCTCGTCTGCCTGTACACCGAGTGCAGCCACTCGGCCCTGCGTCGCGACAAGTACGTGGCCGAGTTCCTCGAGTGGGGTAAGTGCGCGCGGGGCCCGGGCCTGGCCCTCATCCCCGCTGGTCCCCGCCCGTGCGGCCTCACGTCCGCCCCCTCCCCGCCGGGCTAACCCTCCTGCCCACCCGGCCGCTCTCCTGCACCCTGCCCTCAGGTTTCCTCCCATGTCGCCCGCTCCCACTCCTAGGCCCGCTGCCCTTCCCTCCCCAGCCGCTCCTTGCGCCCTAGTCCCTCCGCTCGCTCTTCATCCCTCCCTACCCTTCTCGGCCCTCGACATCCGCGTTCGAGCGTCCCGCCCCCTCATCCTGCCCCTCGGAGCCACATCCTCCGTTCCCACTCCTACCCCCTCCCCCCTGCCGGGCCTTCGCCCTGGCCGCTTCCTAGATCCACCCTCCGAGTCTGGATATCATTTCCTGCAGCACTCCCTGGGATATCCGCCCCCACCCCCGCCCCTCGCCTTTGGGGTCCAGAGATCCCTTTCTCTTCCCCACGTTCTGCTGGTTTGTGAGGGCAGCCCAGTGGGCTTTTTGCGTTTGCCTTGCCCCCCGCCCCGTGGACCCTCCGTGTGCATCTCCTGGGAGCTTAGCTCTCATGACCCCCCCTAGATGACAGCCTGTCTATATCCCCTTGGTGTCCAGGGCCTGAACATCCCTGTTACTCTGGTACCTCCAAGGGAATTTTAAGGTTAAAAGCTTTATTTTAGATATGCCATGCGAGAGCTAATTGATTTTTGTTTTTTCATTGTAATTGTGCCAGACCCTTGTGATACTGGCGGGGGTGGGGAGGTGGTTAGATGGAACTGTCACCTAAAAACTTTCTCATCTGATTTTTGCTTGGCTTTTCTAGTTCATTCAGGGATCTGTTAATATAATGCTTTAACCATTGGTAAACTAACCTATTATGCTTTACTAGGACAAGAAGTTGATTAAGCCATTTAGTGATAATTAGAATATTGAAACAGGTAAAAGTTAAAGTGAAATCCTATTACTTCATCTCTGCCTATCCCCAGCATCCTGTCAAGACCCTCAGACTCTCACCTTTACAGAGGCAATGCTTGTGTTCAGGCTGAAGCTGTGAAAAGCTTATCCTTGGGTCATTTGCGTCATTGGGCTAGGACTGTGCAGTTCGCACCAGTGATTTCTAGTCTTTGGGGCTGATAAAGCTGATACTTACAGGAAGAAACGAATGAGTTCTGCAGTGAGGCCTCTAACTGCCAAAATGGTACCTGGAATTTGGAATTTTGTTTACAAATTAAAACTTAAGTTGCAATATTCTTTAGAGGGCTTCTGTTGTTTTACTCAGTAGTGAAATTGTTACATGATGTCTTGTGAGAGCAGGAGGCCCTGGGGGGGGGGGTACTGCCTGTTGTTGGTTACACGTAGTGTCAGTAAACTAAGAGTGTTTGCTTTCTAGGGTCCCCTACCAGTGACATATTTCCAACTGAATAATTAACTGACTTCACAGTTGCTTTAACAGAGAGGTCTTTGGTGCATGTTAAAATCTGAGCCTTCTGAATATTGTATTTGCCATTCCTTTCTGAGCACTTCGTCTTGAAATCCAGGCGGTTCCACAATCAGGTTCAACTTGGCGTACCATTTGTGAGTAAAGCACGAGTGGAAGGAGGAAACAGGGAAAGTTGGTTTAGCTGGTAGGGTGTGGCCTGGGAACTGCACAGCTCCTCCATGGGGACTATTCTGAAGGCCGGAGGCCAGGTGGGCTGTTGTGCAGCCGCCTACTGACACCAGGCATTGCTGGTGGGCTTCCCTGAAGGAAGCTCTTCTCAGCATGTGTGGAAGTCATATTTTATGACAGCCGACCTTTTCAAATATAAACAGAAGCTGTGTGCTGTAATGTAGACATATTCAAAATTTTATTTTGGTTCTTTGGAAATTGTGATTATAAATTATATTATTCTCTTAAGAACTTAGTTCGTGAAGATGTGTAAACTCTTAATTATAGAGAAGAATGGTTTTAAGTTTAAGGTGGAGTTTTAGTGAAATATCATTAAGTTTCAGAAGTATTATTTAATCTTACATGTGTTAACATATACGCTATTTTAACTCCGAAGTGGTGTGTTACTGGCTAAGATATGTGTGCAGTTTTTTTTTTTTTTAAAGAGATGAGGCCTCCCTCTGTCGCTGGAGCGCGGTCGCTCTGTTATAGCTCACTGCAAGCCTTGAACTCTTGGGCTCAAGCGATCCTCCACTTTAGCTTTCTGAGTAGCTAGGACTACAGGTGTGCACCCACCATACCTGGCTAGTTTAAAAATAAAAAATCTTTTTTTAGATATGAGGGTCTTGTTGTGTTGCCTAGGCTGATTTCAAACTCCAGGCCTCAGCCTTTCAAGTAGCTGGGATTTACAGGCAAGAGCCACCGTGTGTAGTCATTATTTAGTGTTACTTGGAATTGCCTAGTTATTTCATCTGGAAGGCAGAAAGCGGCCTTTTGAACAAAATTGTTCATAGAGCATTATTATGTACCCTAACTTTCAAGTGGAATTACTTCGCCTGGGAAAACTGCTTGGGCAACATATATATAGGCTGTCAATCAGTAGATTGTTGAGTTTTTGGATTCACCACTCCACAATGTTTGAAACCTCTGATGTATTGATTCCTGTTGTGCAGAAAGCCAACCTTTCCCACTTTCCAAATCTTGCCAGGTATATAATGACAATTATTGTAGTATTCTTGAAACTTAAGGAAGAAAAGCAGCTGATTCAGCCCAGATTTTGAGACTTACTGGGAAATCTTTGTGGAATTTGTAAAGTACTGGTAATAAAGTTTTTAAGTTTTAAACAATTATTTTGGCTCTTATTTTCTTACTGCCACAGTGGTTGCGTGGGACAAGAGTCATCTCAGCTTTCATTGTAGGTTTTTGTCTTTAATTTTCCTTTGATTATGTTTATAGTTTGATTAGTTTCCTCTGTAAAATGCTGGACCTTAATTAAAAGTTGGAAATACCCTGCTTTGCAAGTATATTTCTTTAAGCTACTTTTTAAATTTTAAGTTTGATACCATTTGAAGCAGAGCATATGAAACACTTTAAAATTTCTACAAGTAAATAGCAACAAATATGGACAACCAGATAAGGTGAATTTGTTGTCTTTCATCTTTGTTAAATAAAAATATTTTATCTTGTGTTAAATATTTTTTTCACAGCTTAAATATAATGGCTAGTGTTACATTTAGACGGAGCTGCTGATAGAAATTGCAGCCTATTGGCATTGGACAGACCACAGTGGTCCTCTGTGGCCTGCAGACCAGGAGGGAGGCTTAGGGCTTGCTGCTGGTGTAGACGAGAGTCATGGAGGCGGAGTGTGGGTTTCCAGTTCCCAGTCCGGGGCATCTTTTCTCACCATGTGCTTCCTCTTAATAGAATTGATCCTTCTAGCCTTCTGGTTAATTACTCATTTGTGGTTTTTTTTATCATGAATGTGACAGTACCTTCTCAGAGTTCTCCTTCATGGATGTGAATGCCCATAGCTGTTAGTGTGGGGATTCACGGCCCTACGTGTCAGAGGGATGACACTACTAAATTAGTAAGTAAGGCTTACCTGATGGTGTTAAACATCTCAAAATACATTTTAATCTTAATGGTTTTCTGGATAGAATGTTTGCATAACATGGGAATACTTGTCTTAAATAACAGGTTTAAGAAACAGGTCTTTTAAATATGATCTAAATTATAGGGAAATGTTGGGATTGCATGATAAAAATTAGGTTAACATAATTTAGGTTTTGTAGATAGCTATTTGATAGTGACTACATACATGAGGTAGGACAGTTGAAACCATTAAACATTAACAAGCCAGCCTTACCTTTTCTGTCTTAAAACCTCTTTCATGGACAGTTGATCTTTAAAGTGAACAGCAGTGTCTATGTTAAATCCAGACTTTAAATAAGTAAAATTGGATTTGAAGAAATTGTTGTCATTGCATGATACCACTGTGTGAGCTACCTATAACATGCAGTGAATTGCTTTTCAAGCAAAATACTCAATGCATGTAAGTTAAAAAACTCAGAATACTGCTGGGTTGACAGCTAGATCTTCTCCTTGCCTCCTACCTCTTGCCAAGCCAGATGCCCTTAGATGCCCTGTTTGTGCTGACATTAGGGATGCTGGATAAACAGGTGAGCAAACAGAACTGTTAATTCCAACTGTATTAAATACAGTGGAACTATTGAATGCTTTTCTCTGAAAAGAGGCAAAAAGTGTTTTTTGAGACTTGTAAAGATCTTGCTGGAAGATACAAAAAACAGTGTAACCATGTAATCTCATCATCCCAACCCCTATAACATAACACCTTTTAGTCTTTGTCCAGGTTTGTTTTAGTCTTAGATTCTTAGGATGTTTCAGGATGACAGTATGTTACAATTACCTTAAATTTGTGTGAGAAGCTCATGTAAATGCTCTCTTACAGTAAAAATGGATGAGAGAAAAATACACTTTGCTTACATCTAAAATCACAAGTGTTTTGACGGTGTAAACTGCGTATGGTAGTCTTTTGAAGTCTTTATTTGGATTTAAAATCTACTGAAAAACTTTTTTTTTTTTGGACAAATAAAACATACTACCTATGAAATAGTATCATAGCATCTCACGAGGTAGTAGCTGTCATGCTTCACAGTTTGAGTGTAAACAATCCACGTTGGGGATTAGGTTTTTTGTTTTATTGATAGGTAACTGTGGCAACAAAATTGTTTTTAGATTAATACTTTGCAAAAAGGACCAATGTATATATAATAGAGAACTTTGGATTTTTGTTATTCTTAGGAAAGAATCAGAAATTCAAAGATAAACTTGAATTGAATCATATCATTTCATTCAGATTCTATCCTTGGATTGGAGCCTCTTTGGAGAACACGTGGTACTTATTCTTCTAAGATGATTTCCAATGATACTGACCTGATGATTCCTCTGACCTCAAAAATTAGAGTCATGGGTTGGAAAACTGTAGGAATTTTGAGAAATTACGTGATCTGCCCTCCTTCCCAGACCCACTCTCCCTTTGGTAAACCAGGTTCTGCACATTTTTTCTGATAATTTCTGGACAAGTGGCCCTCCAGCCAGGGTTTCTTTCCTGCACAGGACTGTGGTCAGCCTTTGACCTCCTTATTGGTGCCTGCTTTGAAATATCTCAGTTTTATTTTGACATTTTCTTTCTATTCCCATTATAAGTAGTCTCCCTGAAGCTTCTAAGCCCTTAGACCTAAATGAATGCCTTTCCCACTTGAAGTTTTTTTTTTTTTTTTTTTTTAGAGACAGGGTCTCGTTCTCTCTCCTTGGCTAGAGTGCAGTGGCATCGTTATAGCTCACTACAATCTCAAACTCCTGGGCTCAAGCAATCCCCTGCCTCAGCCTCCCAGTTAGCTGGGACTACAGGTGTGCACCACCATGCCTGGCTAATTTTTCTGTTTTTAGTAGAGATGAGGTCACTTTTGCTCAGGGTGGTCTTGGAGTCTTGAACTCAAGTGATCCTCCTGCCTCAGCCTCCCAGAGTGCTAGGATTACAGGTTTGAGCCACCCCACCTGGTCTCAGTGTTAGAACACCTGGGCTCAAGCCATCCTCCCACCTCAACATCCTTAGTAGCTGGGACTACAGATTTGTACCACCATGCCTGGCTAATTTTTAAACTTTTTTGGTAGTGACAGGGTCTCGCTATGTTACTCAGACTGATCTCGAACGTCCCGGGCTCAAGTGATCCTCCTGCATTAACCTCCCAAGTAGCTGGGACTATAGGCGTGTGCCACAATACCTGGCTAATTTTTGTATTTTTTTGTAGAGATGGGGTCTTGCTCTTCCTCAGGCTGGTCTCCAACTCCTGGGCTCAGGCATTCTTCCTGCCTTGGCCTCCCAAAGTGCTGGAATTACAGGTGTGAGCCACCGCACCCAGTTGGCTTTCTGTAATTCTGAGTGGGCTGATTGGAAACTCCCTGTATACGTGGGCGAACTTTAAGTGTTGGAGTCTCACCATTAGGAAATAGAGCATGGACACTGCTAGTTTGAGGGGCACTGTCAGAAGTTGGTAATATTTTTCTCTTGGGGCGGTCAGTTTTCCCAGAGAAGAATGTCTCTCTCTTGCCTGGGGTTGTGGGTGAGGAGTAGCTACCAGCTTTCTGGGAGGGTGGGGTGAGGTGGCAGCAGGCTGGTGGGGGTGGAAGTGGACGTGGGTTGGGGAGGAGATCTGCAGCGTGACTGCTGCTGCTACGCACTGGAATCCAGTCCTGTTCTCTGCCCGTTACCGCTCAGGCCTTCAGAGATCGCGGTGCCTCTGGTAATTCCTGAGCCTTCCTGGCCCTGCCACACACATACACTTAAGTTTTGGTGTTCTAGCTTTGCAAAATTAGATACCACTTGTCCATTTGCTTATTCTCACTTTGCAGAATTTTATTGACATTTCTAGTCAGCTATCATTTATTCAACAAATATTTTTTAAGGACCTAAGACATCCCAGGCACTGCAGTGGTGAACAAAGGGAAACTCCTGTTCTCCAGGCTCTGTCCTGGTGCGATTGTGTGCTGTCATTGTAGTAGGGTTTGCACATGGTGCAGAGATGCCCAGTTTTCATCTCTGTGAAGTCAGAGTAACTTCTTTGATTTAGATATATTGCTGTTCCTATTCTTACACTTACTCATTTATTCGAAAGGTTCCCCACAAGTAGGAGGAAGAGATGAGAATAAGGGAGGGCAAGCTTTCTCCAGTAATGACACAAGCACTGGAGGGGAGAGAGGGGAAAGGGATTATTAAAAGGGGAAAGTATACGACCCGGTGTGCTGAAAGCTGAAAAAACGGGTGGCTGGGCAGGGGGCAGGAGGGCCGGTGGGGGTGGGCCCGTAGAGCCCATGCAATGTGGAGATGTTCCTAATTGGGTGCTTGTGACTCAGGAACTGCCTGTATAAACTTTATCTTTCTTGAAATGATGTTGAGCTGGGTCTGTTTAATTCCAGAGCTTTTGGTATGTAGGAAGAGATCACCAGTTGAAAACAAACAAGAGCAGAATAAGAAATACTCTTGCTACTTATGATTTTCTAAAAACATAAATAACATTAATGAAGTCCAAAGGTAAATAGACCTCCCTTGCTACAACATCTACAACTACATTTTTAAGGCTAGTGCCCTGTTGTGCTTTGCCCTTGTTAGTGTGAAAGAATTAAAGTGTTCAATTATTTTGTTTAAAAAAATTAAATCCGTGGGCTGAATTTATTTTTTTAACTTATATTTTATTTTGAAATACCATTTGCATTGATTCTTCACTATTGAGAAAGATGTTGATTTTATAATCAATGGGTATAGAGCAATCTTTTAAAAATGGATTTTTTTTTTTTTTTTGAAGCAGTCTTTGTCACCCAGGCTGGAGCATAGTGACATCATCATAGCTCACTGCAACCTGAACTCCTGGGCTCAAGCAATTTCCCCCAACCCCCCACCTCAGCCTCCCAAGTAGCTGGGACTATAGGTGTGCACTACTACGCCTGGCTAGTTTTTCTATTTTTTTGAAGAGATGGGGTCTCGCTATGTTGTCCAGGCTAGTCTCAAGCTCCTGGGTTCAAGCAATTCTCCTGCCTTGGCCTCCCAAAGTGCTAGTACAGGCATGGGCCACCATGCCTGGCCGGATGTTTTTTAACTCAAAGTATTTGAAATCAGATTGTTGAAAACTATATTAACAAAATGGCTTTCTGATGTACCTTTAAAATGAAACTGCTTTCAAATGTGTAGGAAATATTATCTGATGAGCAGCAAATTGGGAAGTTATTTAGGTAATCAAAATGATAAGCCTGGATATATTTCCTTCTATAAATATTTAATTATTTTTTTAAAAAGCAAGTATGGTATTTATGAAGTTTTGATAATTCTTCTGAAATAATATGTTAAGAGTGTTATTGAACAAAAACTGGATGTCAGTCAGCAATGTGAGAGAAATTTAAATTGAATTATGCAGTTAACTGATTAAGCTTGTTTATTTTAGTGGACAAGAAAGGTTTCTCTACCATTTACCATTTTCATATTTTTGGTAACAACTTTATTGAGATACAGTTCACCTGTCTAAAGCATAAAATTCAGTGGGTTTTAGTATATTCATGGAGTTGTACTACTGTCTGTACTGTCTTATTCCAGAACATGTTCATCACCTCAAAAAGAAACCCTGTACCCTTTAGCTATCACCCCCAACTACTCCCCACCAGCAACCACTAATCTACTTTCATTATCCTATTCTGGATATTTCTTATAAGTGGAATCATTTAATATGTGGTCTTTCATGACTGGCTTATTTTCACTTACCATAGTGTTTTCCAGGTTCATCCATGTTGTAACATGTATCAGTACTTCATTCCTTTTTACTGCAAAACGATATTCCTTTGTGTAGATAGTCCACATTTTGCTTATCCATTCATCAGTTGATGGACTTTAGAGTTGTTCTGTCTTTTGGCTATTATGAATAATGATGCTATGAACATTCATGTACAAGTTTTTGTGGACGTGTTTTCATTTCTCTTGGGTATATATTTACCTTGGAGTGGAATAGCTGGGTCATGTAGTAGCTCTGTGTTTAGCATTATGAGGAACTGCCAAATTTTCCACAGCAGTTATACCAGTTTATTTTCCCACCAGCAGCACATAGGGTTCCAATTTCTTCACATGCTTACCAACACTTGTTGTTGTCCAACTTTTTTATTCTAGCCCTCCCAGTGGGTGTGAAGTGGTTTCTCATTGTGGTTTTGATTTTTTTTTCTCTAATGACTAATGATGTTGAACATCTTTTCATGTGTTTATTGGCCATTTGTGTATCTTTTTTGGGGGAAATGTTTGTTTAAGTTCTTTGGTCGTTTTTGAATTGGGTTGTCTTTTTGTTGAATTTTAAGAGTTTTTAAAAATATATTCTGGATACAAGTCCCCTATGATTTGCAAATATTTTCTCCAATTCTTTGGGGTGTCATTTCACTTGATTAGTGGTATCCTTTGAAGCACAGATGTTAGTTTTGATGAAGACCAATTTAACTATTTTTTTCTTTTGTTCCTTTTGGTGTCTTATCTAAGAATCTATTGCCAAATCCAAGGTCAGAAGGTTTTATACCTATGTTTTCTAAGAGTTTTATAGCATTTATGTTTAACTCTTTCTTTAGTTTTGAGTTAATTTTTGTATATGGTGTGAGGTAGGGGGGTGTACATTCATTCTTTTGCATGTGGATATCCACTTGTCCCAGCACCATTTGTTGAAGAGATTATTCTTTCCTCATTTAATGGTCTTGGAATTCTTGTCCAAATCAACTGACCATAAATGTACGGGTTTATTTCTGGATACACAATTGCATTCTGTTGATACATGTCTATCCTTAATGCCAGTACTACATGTCTTGATTACTGTTGCTTTGTAGTAAGTTTTGAAATCAGGAAGTGTGAGTCCTCTAACTTTATTCTTTTTTAAGATTGTTTTGCTATTCTGGGTTCCTTGAGTTTTCATAGACTTTCAGGATCAGATTATCAGTTTCTACTAGGAAGCTGGCTAGTATTCTGATAGGGAATCCATTGGATCTGTAGTTTGATTTGGAGAGTATTGCCATCTTAACAGTAGTAAAGTCTCACTATCCATGAACATGAGATGTCTTTCTACTTATTTAGATCTTTTAATTTAAAAAAAAATGTTTTATAGTTTTCAGAGTATAAATTGTTTTTCTTTTTTATTGTGGTAAAAAAATATATAACATAAAATTTCCCACTTTATTTTTAAGTGTTCAATTCAGTGGCATTAATTAAATTCACAATGCATGGAGTAAAATTTGCACTTATTTTCTTAAATTTATTCCTGAAGTTTTTTTTTTAATGCTATGGTAAATACAGTTATTTTCTTTCTTTCTATTTTTTTTTTTTTTTTTTTTGAGACTGAGTCTCGCTCCGTTGCCCTGGCTAGAGTGAGTGCCGTGGCGTTAGCCTAGCTCACGGCAACCTCAAACTCCTGGGCTCAAGCGATCCTACTGCCTCAGCCTCCTGAGAAGCTGGGACTACAGGCATGCGCCACCATGCCTGGCTAATTTTTTCTATATATTTTTAGTTGTCCAGATAATTTCTTTCTATTTTTTTTAGTAGAGACGGGGTCTCGCTCTTGCTCAGGCTGGTCTCAAACTCCTGAGCTCAAACAATCCACCCGCCTTGGCCTCCCAGAGTGCTAGGATTACAGGCGTGAGCCACCACGCCCGGCCTTACAGTTATTTTCTTAATCTCCTTTTTGGATTGTTCATTGGAAATATATACAAATATAATTTATTCTTGTATATTGATCTTGTGTCCTGCAAAATTGCTGAACTCATTTATTAGTTCTATAGTGTTTTAGTGAATTCCTTAGGATTTTTATGTGTAAAATCATGTCACCTGTAAATAGAGATAGTTTTGCTTCTTCCTGTCCAGTTTGGATACCTTTTATTTCTTTTTGTTGCCCAGTTACCCTGTCTAGAACCTACAGTGTGGAATAGAAGCAGCATGAGTATATATTCTTGTCTTGTTCGTGATCTTAGGAAGCATCTAGTCTTTCACCATTAAGTATGGTGTTAGCTGTGGGTTTTCATTGGTGCCCTTTATCAGGTTGAGGAAGTTCCCTTCTATTTTAGTTTGATGAATTTTTGTCATGAAAGGGGGTTGGATTTTGTCAGATGCTCTTTCTGCATCCATTGAGATAATTGTGTGGCTTTTTTTTCCTGTTGTTATGGTGTAATTACATTAATTGATTTTTGTATGATGAACCAGGCTTACATTCCTGGGATCAGTCCCACTTGATCATGGTGTATAATTCTTTTTCTGTGTTGCTGGATTTGGTTTCTAGTAGTGTATTTTGTTGAGGATTTTTGCATTCTATATTCATAAGGGATATTGGTCCTAGTTTTCTTTCCTTGTTAAGTCTTTATTTGGTTTTGTTATCAAGGTAATCCTGGCCTTATAAAATGAGGAAGAGATTTTTTTTGGAAGAGTTTGTGAAGAATTGGGTTTTAATTCTTTAATCCTTTGGTAGAATGCTTTTCTTTGTGATTTTTTAAAATTATACATTCAGTCTTTTTACTTGTCATAGGTCTAATCACATTTCCTGTTTCTCCTTGAGTCAGTTTTGATAGTTTGTGTCTTTTTCAGAAATTTGTTCATTTCATCTAGATTATCTAATTTGTTGGTATACAGTTGTTCATCGCGGTTCTTAACAATCCTCTTTATTCTGTAATGTCAGTAGTAAAGTCCCCTCTTTTATTTCCATCCTAGCAATTTGAGGAGCCTCTTTTTTCTTGGGCAATCTTTAAAATGGTTAAAATAGCACATTTTATGTAATATATATTTTGCCACAATAAAAAGTAATCATAAGTAAAAGTAATTGAGATCTGTCCACGTTGTTGAGTACAGTTCTTCTGGTTGCTGTGTAGTGTTCCACCGTGTTTATGTACCAGAATTTACCTGTTCACTCCTGACGGACATCTGGGTTGTCCGGTTTGGGGCTCTTACTAGAGTGCTGTGGCCAGAAGTTATTTTGGTTTTTAACATTCTCCAGAGAAAATGATAATAATAAGTTCTCTGAATCCAGTGCATCTACCATATTATTGGTAAGTTTTCTTTAAAAAGTCCTCTCCAAACATTTCTTGAGTTACTCTCTCTTAACTTAGAATTTTCTTACGGTTTGTGGAGGGTGGTCACAGATAGTCCACATCTCAGTTCTTTTTAAAAGTATCAGAACATAAATCACAGAAATTACATTAGACCAAAGAGAAAGAAAGAAAGAAAAATTACATTATGTCAGTACTATTTTTATTTTAAATATTTTTTAAATCATAAAAATGATGTGTGCTTATGAGTAAATAAATTCAACAGTACAGAATAGGTATGCCATAAAAAGGGAAAGTCTCTTTCCCCTAGTTATAATTTTTTCTTCTTCCCTTTTTAATTTTAAAGCATATTCTAGACTTCTTTCATTAAAATTAAATACTTGAAATTTTTTTAATATTGAAAAAGGTTTATATGAATCTAAAAGTCTAAGACTTTTAGTGAGAAATTAATGTTGAAATATGGTCATAGCTTATATCAAGAGGATTGTGATTTTTGTCCTTGACTATTAATTTTTATTGTTTATGTTAATGTACATAATACTATTGAATCATCCATGCATTCCCAGAATAAAACACACTTAGCCGTGACATTTTATTCTCTTGCTGCACAGTTGAGCCTGTTGTATTCATGTTTTATTATTTTTTTAATCTGTATTCCCAAGTGAGGAGTATCCTGTAGTTTGTAATTTTAACTTTTGTATATTGTCCTTGGAATATTTTGGTATCAGAGTTACGACAGGGTTTCATGAAAAATTAGGACGCTTCCAGTCTTGTGTTCAAGAATATTTTAGAGAGTGAAATTTTAAAGAATTTACTTATAAAACTACCTGAATACAGTGACTGTAAATGGTGGATATTCTTAGACTTACTTTCCAACTTATTTCCGAAGCAAATGTTCTATTTAGGCTGTCTTTTTTGTTGATTTTGTAATTAATGTTCTTTTAGAATTAATGAAATGTTCTTTCATTTTATCAATAACTTCTGATTTATGAACATAAAATTACATATAAAATCATTTAATTAGTATAATTTCCCTTATGTCTGTGGCTATGTCTTTTTTAAATTCATTTTGACTTAAGAGTTAATTAGGGGTATTATCAGTTTTATGTTGTCAAAGTTTGTAATGTTTGTTGTTCTGTGACTTATAATGAAGTCTTCTTTGTTTTGTCTAAGTTGGTTCTGAGAATGGAAAACTAATAAATAGCATTTATAATAATTATGATTATGTAAATTTTATTCATTGTAAAACCTAGTCTGTGACTGGACCCAGAGAGAAGATGGGTAGATATCCTGCTGCCTTTTTCAGGAGGGTTGTACAGATTTCAGTAGTAGTTCCTCTGACTTTCTTCCTCACTTCCTTTGCTGCTTCTGGGTCGTACTCAGCTGCCACTGTTTTATGTATTCAGCAGTCTTTTTTGGATTCCTTTTTTGATGATTTGCTAGAGGGAAAAGATACATACATGTGTGTATATGTATATATCAATATATGCATGTGTATATATAACATTTATTTTTTTTCCCTTTAGGGAACAAGGATAGTAATCTTTCCAAGTTATCGAATGTCTTAAAATCTTACTGTGCCCTCAATTTGTTGATAGGTTTGACTGAGTATGGAATTTTTGGGTCGAAATATCTCACTCTTGATGGAGGTATTGCGTCATGATCATGTAGTTGATGAGGTGGGTAGTAGGTGGCTGTAATATCCTTATCTCTTTCTGAGGATACTAATGATAATTTTTTAAAGTTTTCTTCTGCTCTCTGATGTGTTTATTTCCTTTGGGATCAGTTCTTTGTTCACCTTGGAACTTTTCCTTCTAATTATTTTCCTTCAAAGACGATTAATCTTTAGTTGTTCATTTTGCTGTGGATTATTTTAAAAACTTCCCTAAAAATAACATAGAATTTTTAGTTGTCCCTGTTGAAGGGTGATTTTTTTTTTTTTTTTTTAAGGAAGTCTTGTTCTATAGGCCAGGCTGGAGTGCAGTGGCATGATCATAGCTTACTGTAACCTCAAATTCCTGGGTTCAAGTGATCTTCCCACCTCAGCTTCCCAAGTAGCTAGGACTACAGGCATGCACCATTGCACCCTGCTAGTTTAAAAATTTTTTTTAAATCTGGGGTCTTGCTATGTTGCTCAGGCTGGTCTCTAACTCCTGGCTTCAAGTGATCCTCCTGCCTCAGCCTCCCAGAGTGCTGGGATTACGTTAATGATGACATTTTTGAGTACTTCCTAGAGCTTTAGTTGATCAGATTTTATAATTTTTCTTTTCCCATAACATTTTGATAACAATTGGTTTATAATATAAATAAAACTTCATTTAATGTTAAGGACAAACACTTTAAGTCCATGCTATTCTGAATTAGTATCCATTTCATAGCCCCCCCCCCACATCCCTTTTCTTACAGTTTATTTTCTTCCTACTACAGTAATTCTTGTTGATTGTATTGCAAGTTTAATGATGCTTAAAATATTACATTTATTATCTAAGAGAAATATTCTCAGTAGAATGAACTTTAAATGTTTTCTAAAATAAAATTTAGTGTAGGGAATTTTAACTGTTTTCTCATTTTTCGTGAAGTTTTCTCCAGCACCACATTTGAAAGGAAAACTAGGTAAACATTTAACAATAAGAGAATTGCAATAGACCTTATGAAAGTCAAGTCCAAAGTGCTGCTGTGCCTGTATTAATCAGGTTCAGGAGATAGAGATATATTATGCCGAATACTGAAACCATTAGTCATGTCAGCTTTGCAGAGTTTGTACAGAAGTTTTACCAGCCCATAAAACTGCTTTATGACCCAGAAGGAATGCCAGCAATAAAACAAACAAACCCATAACAAATACACTGGGCATGTAGCTGATTTTCATGCTTTGGTATGCTTCTGGGGAGGAAACTGCTGTGTGATTTGGGACAAGAGCTTATAGTGATTTGGATTCTATCTTCCTGTTTTGAGATTTTGTAAAAGGAAACTCATTTTTCTCAGTATGCCTTGTCATGCCCTCAACCGTCCTTTATTTAGATACTAATGAAATAGCGGATGATCCCACGTATGGAAATGTCATTGTTCCTTTCTTGTGGTGTCTCGAATTTTTCATATGTTGATTTTTAAAATTCGTGTAATCAGTATTAATAAAAATGATAGTAATTGGTAATATTTCCTATTCAGAATCGAATTTTTTTATTATAGGAAGTTTCAAATACATTAAAAGGCAGAGAGTGTAATGAACCCTCAGTTTCAACTCATGGTCAGTCATATTTCGCTTTCATCCTCTCTCCCCATAAACTGATTATTTTAGGGAAATCCTAGACATCTCTCATCTCATTTGTAAACATTTCAGCATATACCTCAAGAAAATGAGGGCTTTCTTTAGAAACATAGTTTTTAATAATATGACATTGAAAAAATAACAATAGTTCCTCAGTATCATCAAATATTCATTCAGCGTTTGGATTTCCTCTCATTTTTTTTTTAAAGTTGGTATGTTCCACAGGACCCAAAACAAAGTGCACATGGCATTTGGATTGTACACCTCCTAAATCTCTTTTAATCTAGCTGCTCTTTCTCCTTCCTTTTTTCCCCATTGCAATTTATTTTTTGAACAAACCGGGCATCTGTCCTGTCTTGGTCATAACATTTTAACTTACTTCTAGTGTTTTCTAGCCGGACAAATTTGGCATTTGGCGAATCATTCCTGTACTGTTGGCCCAGTATATTTTGTGGGAAATAAGCTATTAGGGGATTACATTGATGTAAAGAAGAGGTATTTCTTGTTTCATTTCAAATGTTACTGTGAGGTGTGTCCTCCATCGGGACCTGGCCAGGCTTACCTTCCCGAGCTCTGCCCAGGGGTTCCAGGAGACTGGTAAGTGGGTTGTAGCCTCCCTTCCTCTCTGTCCTCATGGATGGGGGTGAGAGGCCGGATCTCAGACATTCTGAGACTGCACAGGGGAACAAGGGACGTGAACGAGGTCGTGTGAGTGTTGCCTGTCCGGTTCTTCGTGTCAAGACACCCCAGCGCTGCCCTGGCCCAGCCCTGGGCGCGGTCACTCTGAGCTCCTGGCGCGTGCCTGCTCAGTGAGAGAAAACATCATCGGCTGGTAGCATTTATCTTATAAAAAGCACAATGTAAGGCAGGGCTTATATAACATAATAGTTGCTCACTGGAGGCACTTTGGAGTTGAAGTTAGTGAGGATTCAAGTTTTTAAAATATTGTCTTAAGCTTTTTAGTTTTTTAATTGGACTTAATTTTTAAGTCCAATTAAAAAAGTTGATACTTGTCCATTTGTGTCTGAGGGTGATGCTGTGCTCTCCAGTACAGCCAGCTCTTTAATTCGTTTCCTTAATCCAACTCTTAAAAGTCAAATGGGTTGGGCAGTCTACCTGTAAATAAGGCCAAACAAAGGCTGCACTTTTGAAATGTTGAAATGTGGGGAGCGCCAGGCTGCTTCCTGCTGAGAGCATTAAGGGAAAGGACAAGTCGTGGGTGTGTGTAAATACTGAGTTCACGCAGAATCACCAGACATTCTGGAAAAGTACGATTTTCATAATCAAATAACATTTGTAGTATAAATCTTTTATTTTTACTGAAGCATTTGTTTAAGGAGAAGCAGTTTTGACAGCTCTTTTAGCTTGTGGAAGGAAATGCAGACTTCACAAAGCTACACGTCCTTTTTCAAAATGTTAAACATTTGCCAACCTTTCCATAAAATTTTATTGATTATTTGGAAAGCTCTGTTCATTTGCCTTGTTTTAGTTTATCTCATCTCTAGGCATCTAGTGGGAAGGGTAGTTGCTCCAGCTTACCACTGGCTATATGTAATCAGAGTAACATTTTAAAAAGTCTCACGTGAAAACATCTTTCATTTCTTTCTATTTATTAAGTAATTTATTTGGAGGGTGGGGAGCCAAAGATAAAAGATACAGAAGAATATTAGCGTCTGTCTCATTTTCCTTTGGGGTTCATTTCCTTTATGCTGACGTTTTTCTATTACTGAAAAATATCAAGCACAGAGGTTTTGTTTTCTTATTTTAAGAAAAATTCTTTCAGAAATGCATAGGTTCAGTTGGATAATGTGACATACCATTTTAAAGTGGATAGTGCAGCACCCAATCTGGACAGATTTACTTGTGGCTCAAATAAATAGCATTTAAAATGAGTGAAGTCACTTTTATACAAAATAGTTCTACTTAGACAACTTTCTTTTTTTTTTTTTTTTTTTTTTTGAGACAGAGTCTCACTCTGTTGCCCGGGCTAGAGTGCCGTGGCGTCTGCCTAGCTCACAGCAACCTCAGACTCCTGGGCTCGAGTGATCCTTCTGCCTCAGCCTCCTGAGTAGCTGGGACTGCAGGCATGAGCCACCATGCCCGGCTAATTTTTTCTATGTATTTTTAGCTGTCCAATTAATTTCTTTCTATTTTTGGTAGAGATGGGGTCTCGCTCTTGCTCAGGCTGGTCTCGAACTCCTGAGCTCAAGTGATCCTCCCGCCTCGGCCTCCCAGAGTGCTAGGATTACAGGCATGAGCCACCGCACCCGGCCTACTTAGACAACTTTCTGTGCCTCTTTTTAAAAAAATAACTGGATTCTTCTATATATTCTTGAGCCTTTTGAGAAGGCACCGTTTCCACCTTAGACTCATTGATCATGAGAGGGCTTTGACAACTTGCTGGGGGCCCCTGGAGGAAATGGGCGGCAGCTGGTCAAGTAGTAGCCACCTCCTGTCTAGGCACGGTGAGGCAGGGTGGGCTGCCTCTTAGTTCTGGTTTTGGAAGGAAAGTGAGTGCCCCACTCTGAGGGCAGTTTGCTTGGTAGCGCTTCCTTTGGTTCAGAAGCAATGACCCTGAAAACCAGTTAAATACTGGAGATTGCTGAGTGGATGGTTTTTGCTATTTTGAGTATCGTTTTCATTCTTATGTTCATGTCTGGCCACTGGGAGCTGCAGTCTACTGTTTCTTTTCAGCCTCAGGTGTCTCATGTTGGATTAGGTTCTAGAACGCTCATATAATTTTGATAGAAATAGTTTTTTTCCTTCCAGAGACATTTATTCCTCATGCAAAAATACAGAGCTAGTCACTAAATAAGGTAAAAGCTTGAAGGAGTTTTGGATAAGAGAAGATTTCTCATAAAAATGCTTACTTTTAGCCTTTTCTCTTTTTTAGCACCATAGCATTCCTAGTATATTGACTGTCCAATTTGGAAAGATTGATAGTCGGACTTGGATAATTCAGTATTTGATTTATATGCAGAGGGTTTAGCAGCTTAAATAGACTCTCAGCTGATCTCAGGATGTATGCTAGAATTAAAAAACCCATGGCATAAACTTACTTTTCTTGTTACCAGTGTTTACCAGTTGAATGAGTTTAAAAATAAATAATAAAAAATAGTAACACTGTTAAGCAAGAATTCCACGTATTTATATTCAGATAGAAGCGTGTGCTCCATATGTAGAGGTCGTGAGCACAAAATAAGGAAGGGTCAGATGACATTGGAAGAACCTTCTTGGGAGGCCGTGGATTTCTCTCATTCATACTGAGCCTTATTGATGCACCTGCTGAGTGTCAGCTGTACACCAGACACTGCACTGCTGCCCTGCAGACAGGTGTGTGTCCTTGGGAGGGCTTCAGTGTTGTTTCTGTGGGGAAAGGGGGAGCACAGTGAGTATTCTGTGATGAGTATGTGAGTGCAGCATGGTTAGAATGGCTCTGCTTTGCACTGTAAGACTTCCTGAGAGCTTGACACTGGGCTCGTTGTTTACATCCATCGTCTTCCAGTAACTCTCAATTCTGGGATTATCCCTGATTTACCCATGAGGAAACTGGAATTTAGACTAAGTATTTTGCAACACAGTGAGGCAGCTCCATCTAAACTCAGGTGACTACTCTCAGCCACTTATGTCTGTTGCTTCATCGCAGTGATACCTTTAATACTTCTTGGATAAATAAATGAATGAATCATGCCCCCAAGCATTCTCTGTGGCGATGCCCTGTGTATAACTTCCTCCCTGCAGTGGTAAGCACTGTTGTGACCCGCATCACAGATTAGTTGTGCTTGTTGTTTTTTTTTTAAGTTTATTATTTTTAAGTGTACAATTTAGTGGTTTTTAGTATATTTTTGCGGCTATTACCACTATCTTATTCTAGAACATTTTCATTAAAAGAAACATTTTCATTAACATTTTCCTTAAAAGAAACCCTATACCCATTAGTAGTTACTTCCCATTTCCCCAGCCTCTGGCAACCACTAATCTACTTTTTGTCTCTGTAAGATCTGCTTTTTCTGAACATGTCATATAGATGGAATTACATAATATGTGGTCTTTTGTGATTGGCTTCTTTTACTTAGCATAATGCTTTCAAGGTTCATCCATGTTGTAGCATATATCAGTATTTCACACCTTTTTATGACTGAATAATATTCTATCCTATAGATACACCACATTTTGTTTATCTGTTCATTAATTGGTGGATACTTGGGTTGTGTCCACTTTTTGGATATTGTGAATGATGCTGCTTTGATGAATATTCATGTACAAGTTTTTGTGCAGACATGTTTCAATTTCTTTTGCTTAATTGCTGGGTCATGTAGTCACTCTGCATTTAGTATTTTGAAGAACTGCCAGACTGTTTTTCAAAGTGGCTACATCATTTTACAATCCCACTAGCAGTGCATGAGGATTCCAGTCTCCACCTCCTGGCCAACAATTGTTATTTATCTTTTTTTTTTTTTTTTTTGAATCTCTCTCTGTGTCCCTGGCTAGAGTGTCGTGGTGTCAACATAGCTCACGGTAACCTCAAACTCCTGGAATCAAGTGATCCTCCTGCCTCAACCTCCTAAGTAGCTGGGACTACAGGTGCACAATACCAGCATGGCTCATTTTTCTATTTTTTTTGTCAAGACGGGGTCTAGCTCTTGCTCAGGCCGGTCTTGAACTCCTGGGCTCAAGCAATCCTCCCGCCTGGGCCTCCCAGAGTGCTAGGATTGCAGGCAGGAGCCACTGCACCTGGCCTGTTATTTCTCTTTTTGATTATAGCCATCCTGGTGGATATGAAGTGATAGCTCATTGTAGTTTTTTTTTTGTTTTGTTTTGTTTTTTTGAGACGGAGTCTCACTCTCTTGCCTGGGGCGAGTGCCGTGGCGTCAGCCTAGCTCACAGCAACCTCAAACTCCTGGGCTCAAGCAATCCTACTGTCTCAGCCTCCTGAGTAGCTGGGACTACAGGCATGCGCCACCATGCCCGGCTAATTTTTTCTATATATTTTTAGCTGTCCAATTAATTTCTTTCTATTTTTTGGTAGAGATAGGGTCTCGCTCTTGCTCAGGCTGCTCTCGAACTCCTGAGCTCAGAACGATCTGCCCACCTTGGCCTCCCAGAGTGCTAGGATTATAGGTGTGAGCCACCGCTCCCGGCCGCTCATTGTAGTTTTGATTTGCATTTCCCTGATAGCTAATGATGTTGAGCATCTTTCATGTGAATATCGCGCATTTGTATATCTTCAGATCCTTTGCCCATTTTTAAATTGGGATGTTTGTCTTTTTACTGGTGAGTTGGAAGAGTTTTTAGTGTATTCTGGGTAGAAGTTCCTTATCAGCTGTACGATTCGCAAATATTTTCTGATTCTGTAGCTTGTCTTTTCACTTTCTTAATGGTGTCCTTTGAACATTTTTTGTTTGTTTGATGTTTTAGTTAAAAAACATTTTTACTTTCGATTAGTCTGTTTTTTTCTCTTTTTTTGCTTGTAGGGGTTTATTGCCTAATTCAAGGTCACAAAGATTTATACATACGTTTTCTTGCATAGTTTTAGCCCTTACTTTGACCCATTTTGAGTTAATTTTTTTATATGGTGTGAGGCTGGGGGACCACATTTATTGTTTAGCATGTGGATACCTGGTTGCCTCAATACCGTTTATGAAAGAGACCATTTTTTTCCTCCATTGAATTATCTTGGGATTGTATCTATTTTTGAGCTTCATATAATGGGATCATTCAGTATTTTGTATCTGGTTCCTTTAGCTTTACACTATATATCCATGAGATTCATCAGTGTTTTTATAGCGGTGGTCTTTTTTTTTTTTTTTGAGACAGGGTCTTACTCTGTCATCCAGGCTAGAGTGCAGTGCTGTTGTCAAAGCTCACTGCAATGTGAAACTCCTAGGCTCAAGTGATCTTCCCACCTCAGCCTCCCAAGTAGCTGGGACTACGCCTGGCTAATTTTTAAATATTTTTTGTAGAGATGGGGTCTCACTAAGGTGCTCAGACTGATCTCGAACTCCTGGGCTCAAGTGATCTTCCTGCCTTGACCTCACAAAGTGCTAGGATTACAGGTGTGTGCCAATATATACTATTCTATTATGTGAATACTACAGATTATTTATCCATTCTCCTGTTAGTGAACTTTTGGGTAATTTTCAGTTTTTGATGAATATGAATAAAGCCGCTGTGAACATTCTTGTATGTGTCTTCTTGGTAGATATGCCCACTCATGGAATTTCTATAGGTCATCGGTACATATATGTTAGCCTAAGAGATGCATGTGAAAATGGGGGAATGGAAAGGTGATAAATCAAATATTATGTTTGGAGGACGGTGAAAGAATTGTTCACTTGAATTACTAGTTTTCAAAGAATTTGAATGACATAGTTCACCTTAAACTATTACAATAGAATGATACTGGCTGCCATTGTCAGTTTCTCAGAAGATGGTACTAGTCAGAAAGTTAGAAGCAGCTGCTGTTATTTTACTGTGCAGAAAGAAAGCCAGACTTTTCTGAATTCAGAGCAATGGCATGAAAAAAATTGATAGTGTATTGCTTATTAGACGATTAAGTTCAGAACAACAAGAAAAATGAGTGGAGTTAATTTTTTCCTCTAAATTTTAAAACTGAAAAGTCTTAGTGTTACAAGAAATATAAAATGTCGTATGTGGGAAATAAAAATAAATAACAAGAGCATAAAAATACCAAACATTTATATGAACTTAGACCTTCTGTTTCCTCAGTTTGTTTATTTATGAAAAAGGGATAGTGTCTATCCTGCAGGTTGCAGAAATTATTATAGGACATCCCTGATGCATTTGTAGATGTTCAGAAAGTGGTAGGTGCCATTAGCAATCAGTGGATTTAATATTTTATCAAGTATTTGGAGTATAAGAGAGTAAAAAGCAAGTTTTTGTTTTGTTTTGATTTGTTTTTTTGAGACAGAGTCTCACTCTCTTGCCTGGGGCGAGTGCCATGGCGTCAGCCTAGCTCACAGCAACCTCAAACTCCTGAGCTCGAGCAATCCTACTGTCACAGCCTCCTGAGTAGCTGGGAGTACAGGCATGCGCCACCATGCCCGGCTAATTTTTTCTGTATATGTTTTTAGCTGTCCGATTAATTTCTTTCTATTTTTGGTAGAGACGGGGTCTCGCTCTTGCTCAGGCTGGTCTTGAACTCCTGAGCTCAGGACGATCCGCCCGCCTCGGGCTCCCAGAGTGCTAGGATTACAGGCGTGAGCCACCGCGCCCGGCCGTAAAAAGCAAGTTTTAAGTATTAACTCAAGATCCTACCTTCTTGTGTCTGTCAGATAGGAAGGACCATGTTATAAGTTTGAATTAATCCTAATAGGTTGGTGGATATTTGGTTGCTAAAAATTCCCCAAATTACTGATTATTGAAATTAAATTGCCTTCCTTTGAGTTTTATTAATTTATTGATGCTTTGCAGACTTTTTATTTGTATTAATAATTCTCCACACTCCCATCTTAGTTGCAGTTTCTTTTCTAGATGCCATTTTATCAGTGTACTTCATTATAAGTCCTGTGACCGCTTTCTTCCAGAAATGTGTTAGCAAGTCTCAGATTCGAGGGCTGGAGAGGCAGGAAGAGTAAGTTAGCACTTAACTCTGTTGTAGAACTCCAGCGGCCAGAGCTTTGGGGCTCCTTTCTTGCCTTCGTCTCAGCCAAACAGAGGCGTTGTAAGGCTGAGACTTTCTGGAAGGAAGATGTGTAGACAGTTCCCTTCCTTGCTGTTCTCATCCTTCTTCCTGTCCCGGCGGCTCAGAGCTCAGAGCCCAGTTCGGAGTGTGTGGGAGAGCGTCTCTGTGTCTGTTTAGGATGGCCCTGGGGCTGTGCTGGGAAGGAGGAAGAAGTTCATTCTCAATTTCTCATCCTGTTCAAGCACAGCAGCTAAGCTCATTTCCTGTGTTCCTGTTTCTGTTGCCGGGGTGGGGGTACCCCATTGGTGCTGGCGTGTGCAGGGTCCTGCCCAGCTGATCTGGAGGATCAGTCCGTACTGGCAGAATGCCCACACTGTCTACTGCTTTTGTCTTTAACTAAATACAATGCTGCGGGTCAAATTGGTCAGTTACTAAGGTTCCTAGATATCTAGTTAACAAAACAAGATTTGGAATTACAAAATCATCTCTAGAGAGTGGCGATGATACCTTATTGCTGAACTAGTGAAAGTCCTACTCTTACCATGTGTGCGTGATCTTAAATACCTCTATTTAGTGTGCTTTGAGATCTCTGTATTATCAAAATATGTGTATATAATCCCAGTGGTTGACTTAATAAAACTGTGTATATTTAGGAATGTATTCTCTTTATCAATATTAAAATTTCTACTCAAAATTCAGTAAAAAAAAAAAAAAGAGAGAGATCAGGAAAAAGTGAAAAAAAACCTAGTGAGTAAAATCATTGATTTCTACCAAAGGAAAAAAGCGAACCGTATCTGTGGGTATCTGTGGGTGGCTGCTTTATTCGCAGTGTGGATAAGTGCTGTGGGAGCCTCAGGAGAGCAGGCCTGTCCGGAGAGACAGCACCTGCTTCCTGAGCACAGGCGCAGATGGAGCAAGTGCCGGGAATGCTCATTTTAAGGAAATGGCTGTATTCGGTCAATTGCTCATTGAAGCCTGGGGCACTTATTTTGTCACCACAGAATTTAATTGTATGGTTTACTGTTAGCGTCTAAGCAAGTGAAAATGAAGGTTTTGTTTACAACCTTTGTGATCTGTCCGTAATATGCTGCCTCCCTGTACCTCAGTTGGATTAGTTGATGAGTGTGGTGTGAGCACAGGTTTGGGATGGACCAACTTTACCTCCATCCTAAGATGAATGGGGTTTTTTAAGCCAAACATTTGGCAAAAATTATTTCAAGCATCTAATTCACAAATTTCTTTTACAGCAAAACTCTTCAGAGTCCTGCGTTCTTGCTATGTCCACCCTCCTTCTCTCATTCTCAGACTCCGTCTAATCAGACTCTTGTCCTCCCTCCCCCTTCAGAACTGCTGGACGAAGTCCTGGCTTTCTCTGAACTTTGCCGGTTCCTTCTCTTCTCCCTGTATGGAAGCTCCCAGGGTTCACTCGTTCCCTCCTCTGTCCCTGCTGGCTCCGTGGTGATCCCATCCAGGCTTGTGATGTTAACATTAATGCCAGCTATACGCTGAGCACCCTGGCTTCTCTCTGGAACGCACACCGTCCGTCCATCTGCCTCCTGCACCTGCAGCTCACCCGGCAGCCTCCATCCGCCCTTCCCCATCTCAACACAGGCCGCTGTGGCCGCTTAGCGCTCGGGGCAGCTCACTGGACAGTCCCCACACTGCACGTGAGGCCAGCAGGAAGTCCTGCTCGCTCCACCTCGAGAGCGTAGTCAGAATCTGACCGTCTCGCTTCCACCACCCTGTCCAGACTGTCGTTACCCGTGGTACCTAACCCGTCTCCCACCCCTACCACAGTCCCACTTGCCCTGCTTTGTTGCCCTTTTAATCACAGGACTTACTACCTTTCTGTGTAATGTAATATTTATTGTTTCTTTTCTATCTTACTCAACTAAAATGTAAGCTTCATGAAGGCAGGGATTTTTGTTCACAGATCTATCCCTACTGCTTAGAACAGTTCTTGGCAAATAGTAGAAGCTTAATATTTGTTCATTTGATTCTGACATAGTTTAGAATCTGTAAATAGAGTCTTTCTGGTACTTACTGATTAGGTAGTAGTCACTATATCAGTAACAACAAACATTTTAATATCGTATTGCAGTTTGCAAAACTCTTTTCTATATTATCTTATGTAATCATTTGTTCTGCCAACACAAACTTTAGTCAGCGTATCGCACCCCTGTACAAGATCGTGGGCTGCTCGCTGTGACCTCCCAGTGCGATGAAGGTGTTGTTCCTGTGTCCGTGTCGGCCTGTCCCACTCTCTCAGCCAGTTCTTTCTCTGTGTCCCCATCTGTAGTTTGTACTGTAACCAAGCCATAGTTTGTGCTCTTTCAGGCACTCTCTGGTTTCCTTTTCCATGCCTTTGCTGAAGCTGTTCCTTTCTAAACCACCTGAGGGCACGCATGTGCACACACACATTTACACACATGCACACGCTTCTGCCCAACACAAGAGTGAGACTTCAGGTTGATTTAAAAGCTGGGTCCTTTCAAAGCCTTTCTCCTTTTTCCCTCTATCCCTGTCCTCCTCGTCCTCTCTTTCCTTAACCCCACAGCTGGCTTTTTTCCTCTCTAACAACTTTATTGATGTAAAATTCAATTCACATGCCATAAAATTCACCTATACCACTGGTGCCACAGAATACCTTAGGTTCTTACCTTGCTTTGTTGGTGCGCTGTGTCCCAGTGTGTTTTTGTCCCTGCCTTTGCTAAATTGGGGAGGCTCTGAGTGGCAGGGACCCTCGTGTAGGGACTGCCAGTCGGGATTTTGCCCTGGAAACCTGCATTCCTCAGCCCTCGCAGGCTTGTTGAGGGGGTGAGGAAGCAGGGCCCCTTCCATGGGTCTGAGGCAGGACAAGGCCAGAGGGTCTGTGTCCTCAGGTCGCCGTTAGGCGATACCGTTCACAGCAAGAGGTGACCTGCCAGCTAGCAGGTGCTCAAGACCCGCAGTGGTCCAGATGCATGTAGCGGAGGATTGGTGGCCAGGCCTTTTGAAATTCACCCTCACAGTGAACGATTCCAGGTGTTCAAATGAAATTTCTTCAGAATTATTGCATTTGAAGAGCAGCGAAGGTAAAGAAGGGGAGGAAGGCTTAGAGTTTGGAGGAAAACGACAAAGATGATTGAAAAGGCCTAGAAAATAGCAGTGTCGAGAGGAACAAGAAGCCGCGATTGTTGCAGTCAGGAAGACATGATTTACCAACTCCTTTCACTCTGCAACTGGGCTCTTCTTCAGCACAAAAAACTTAAGGGAAAGAAACAGACAAGTCACCGTATTAAATTACAGTGTTTCTTGCTGAGTTAAATTTCAGTCATACATTAGAGGGTAACAGAAACCTAAAACTTCTTCCTTATATCTATCTTTGCTGGTCTAATCCCAAAAGCAAGAAGGTGACTTAGATGACCTCTGAAGGGAAGATTTGGGAAGATTGCTGGAAATGGCCTTAGCACTCTCTAAGCCAATCGTAGGTATCACGTTTTTCCTACACTCATTTTCCAAGGCAGGAAGGCGACACTCAGTGAGTGTACCCGACTGCTTCCCTGATATCTGACTCCACTGCTCCAAAGAAGGTGACCCAGTGCCCCCCAAATTCAGAGCTTTGACATTACTTCAGCCTTGGGTTCAAGAAGCCCTGCTGTTTCCTCTCTGTGTGGTCAGGGGCTCAGATCCATAGTCTTCTTACTTACAGAGCCGGGGTGATGATACTGGCCTTGCAGGGCTGTTGGGAGCAGAAGGCAGCAGTAACTTCCATGTGAAGTGCAGCCTAACTCATGGCCTAACTCATGTTTTGTGGCCACTCAGATGCTGTAGGTCATTTAAGCAGCAGATGTACTAGGAAAGGCTCTAAATCAGTGTGTTATTGTTTCATATTCATGCTCTACTTAGGCTTTGCCCTATAGCTGTTTTATTAAAATGAAATCAAACAAGCAAAATGGAAGGAGCATTAAAATTCTTACATTAAAAATTCTTACTAAAATACGAATTTTTCAAAAGGTTTTGGTCCCATTTTTCCCCAAAGCAGGGGGTAACATACCTTACTGTGGAACTGCTGATATAAGTCGGGGAGCAGTGACAGCTCATCCTCTGGGGGGCTAGCAGGAGGCAGTGAATAGAGACCATCTCTGGGGTCTGGACTTTGCATGTAAGATTTCCCTGCTTCCCCGAATCTAGTGTGGTCAAGAAGCCTCTGCCTAAGCGAGGCCCTGCTCTCTGAGGCATGTTTGTGGGTTAGATTCTTCCTCAGACCATCCTAGGACCTGCATGGGCCATTGGTGCACACTGTTTTTACAGGGCTGCTTGGATGTCATCCATGTGTAACTTGCTTATAGCACGTGTTTGTAACAAATGTGCCTTTTTCCTTAGTGAATTGGCTGGATTCTAGTTTGTATACCTATTGTTAGTTGCTACTGTTTAACACGAACTTACTAAATGCTGGACACCGTGCTAAATGCTGTGTTGGGATTCTCTAATTTAATACTCCTGGGCTGGGTGCGGTAGCTCACGCCTGTAACCCCAGCACTTTGGGAGGCTGAGGCAGCAGCATTGCTTGAGCACAGAAGTTCAGACCAGCCTGGGCAACATAGCAAGACCCCGTCTCTAAAAAAAATTTATGAAATTATCCAGTTGTGGTGGTGTGCACCTGTAGTCACAGCTACTGTGGAGACTGAGGTGGGATTGCTTGAACCCAGGAATTTGACACTACAGTGAGCTATGATTGTACCATTGCACTGCAGCTTGGGTGACAGCGTGAGACTTTGTCTCTTAAAAAAAACCAAAAAAACCTCCCAGTGACTCCTGGAGATAATCACTATTACTCTTAGTTTGCAGGTGAGGAGACAGAGCCTTAGAGAGGCCAGGTAACCCTGCCAAGTGCTGCAGTGGAGTTTGGCTCCATGATGATTTCCCTGGCGAAGACGTGCCTTATCCTCAGTGGTGATCTTGGGAGAGCTTTACTCCCCTCACCCAGTGTTGCTCAAACTTTAGTGCATGTCAGAATGATGTGGAAGGCCTGTTGAGACACAGGTTGGGCTTCACTTCTAATTGGGTCTGGAATAGAACTGGAGGAATCGCCTCTCTAGGAAATTTCCAGGTGTTGGTGCTGCTGCTCCTGATTGTCTAGTTTCCCGTTTTAAAAGCCACCAATTTATACACAGAGCAGCTAAGCCCATCTGACCCTTTGCAGGACATCTTTGGCAAACCTGGAAGGGAGAGGTGGCCAGGCCTTCACCCTGGGGAAAGAGGTGATTCGAAAGTAAGGTGCTGCACATGGAGCAACCTGATTTTTAAAGCTTAGGAGCTTTCCTCCCACCTGGTGGAGAGGTTAAATGATTAAGGGAGGATTCTGGGGGGTTTGTCCCCATCTTTTTTTTTTTTTAATTTTTATTATTATTATTTTTTATTTTGTTATTCTCATCCCTATCTTCCCTAAGCAGATGCTGCTGGTCTGTGGAACACCTTTGAGAGCCACTGTCCTAACAGAACAGATGTTATAATATAAAAACATTATAATCTTAACTAATTTAAAAAGCTTCTTTGAGCTCTTCAGCCATTTGACAACCGGTACTCATTCTTTACTGGTGATTTTCCTTTTGCTTAAATTTAGAAATGTACAGGCTGCTTCTGGTGACTCATAGAAGAAATGGCCTGGAAACTGGCTATCTCGCTGGCGTAGGCACCAAAGCAGAATGAAGTCTTCATGAAGCCTTAGCTGCATTCCTGTGACTTGTACAGAGGACTGCATTGGCTCTGTCCATATCACTCCATCGTACCCTTGGAATTTTTTAACTAAAACATACATTTCTATTCACATCAGCAAGGGAGCTGGCTTTGGAAAAGAGACCTGTGTTGTAAAGGTCACTTACTTTGCACAGGCTCTTTACTTTGCCACAGGAACCCCAGGGGACAGTGCTGTGCGTGGCCCATGGGGACCACTGGCTGTCTTGGGATCACTGCCTCCTTGATTGGGAGCTGTGAGTGGGACATGCCACTCTCAAGCAGGAAGATAGAACACTTCCAAATGGTACGAGCAGTGAGGTAGTAGGATTTTATTTCAGTAATGACAGCAAGTTCAGCCAAATGAAAACAAACTGAAAAAGAAATCTCTCACGTGTCAAGCTCAGGCAGAGATGAAGGTGCGCATTGCCATCCCCAGAGTGAGTCTCCAAACAGGTCCTGACCAAGGTGAGCGGGGCTGGTGCCATCTGGTCGGAGTCACACACACTGTTGACGTGAGGCGTTCTTGCCTAGTGTGGGCCCAGTGCAGCCTCCCCAGCCACTCTCCACCCCAGCATCTCGGTTTTCCCTGACTCTGTGTATCACCTGTCTTCTGAGTCAGAGCGTTCTTACAGGGCTTCCTTTTTAATCCTCTAAATCTTAAATTGCATTAAGTTAACATTTAATGTTTGTTCTTTTTACAACAGTGTAGTTCCTGATTATCAGCCTACGTGGAGAGCTCATATTAGAGAACTTTATTTGGTAGTTAATAGGGCTTCTTGGAAGATTTGCTTTTCTCAAACTAGTAATTCATGACGAGAAGGATTTGTGGCTGACTGCCTGTGAAGGACAGCTTTCTGCCATTTTTAGGAAAGACTTCAGTTATTTAAACAAACAAAACACATTTTATGTAATTTGAACACATTTTTCAAAAACTTTATGGTAGTTGTTAATGTTCTGTAGTTGTATCAGCAACCTAAACTGTAAGAATGTATTTCAGGCTGCTTTGGAACTGTAAACTCATTCTAAGACAGTACTGTGAAGGTGGTTACTTTTCCTGCCACGTGCTGAGCAAGAACCTGACTCTTAGCTCTTGCCCTGAACTCTCATTCTCACGGGCACTCAGCAGGGGTGGGTGATCTTGTGCCTCATCCCCTCTGTTTTGCCTGTTGACTACACTCCCTGGTTTTGGGGTGCTGCTAAGGCCCTATTACCTGGCCTCCTGCCTTGAGCCTCACTTGGAGGTCTTACTGCACCACCTGGAGGTGCCTCCTCCGGAGCTGCCCCGTACCTCCAGCCAGCCTGGAGTCACTGCTCTGGGGAGATGTCAATCCTGTTGTCTCTTGAAGGGACCAGAGCAGTAGCTGGCAGTTGCAAGAGGAGGACCTCTCAGGAGGAGAGACCCACACCTGGGGTGGAGTTGACTGCCCACTTGGGAGGTGAAACATCAGTCCTTTGTGCCTTCTGCATGTCAGTTGGCCTTTGGGGCCCCTGTTTCTTTGTTGGTAAGTGTATAATTGTATTGGATTATCTGTAAGACTGTTTCCAACTCCAAATGCATTGATCGTGACCACAGAGTGGCTGAGGCCAAAAGAGTCAAGAGTGACAGGGATGAGCAGTACAGTTCAAATGCAGAGGGAGGCTGGAAGCCCGTGCGGAGGAGGGGCAAAGTGGGACTTCATATCTGCTTTCCTTGGCTGCCGCCCTGTGACACAGTCCCCTTCCTCAAACCGTCCCTTCCTGGGCACTCCTTCCGCCTGGTCTGATCTTGTTCCATTTCACAGTGATTTTCTGTCAGTTTCAGCCAAAGATCGTCTGCTCTCACTTCTTCCTGGGAGAGCTGGTTACCCTTTACTGATTAGTTCATTGCCTTTTAGGGCATCAGGAGAAGTTCTGTAGGGGACAGTCTGGGTTATGAGGAATGAATCTGAAGGCTAAAGCTTTATTCAACCTTTTTTTTTTTTTTGGCGGAAAGCATCCCAAGATGTTGCATATTCTTTGTCATAGGAAAAAATACAAGCCCTCCTTGAAGGGAAGGTAACCTTTTTTTTGACAACTCCTCATTGTGCACATCAGTTATCACATGGTCATAAATATAGTCAGCTGTGTTTGTGGACACCCATCCTTGTGCCAGTGGCTTGGAAGCAGTGGTTAACCAGGCAGGGGCATACCCTGCCTTTGTGGGCCTTCGAGTCCAGCGAGGAAGATGGACAGGAGGTGGCGGCCTTGTGACTGATGAGGGGCATGGCAGTATGGGCCCTGCTCTTGAGGTGATGCCCAGATGCTGGGGCTGAGGCTGCTGGTAACCGTGTGGGTGATGCAGGACTCTGGGCAGTGAGTCCCTAGTTGCTGCAACTTAGAGCCTCATGGGTGCTGGGTGGTCAGCCTGGCCCTGCTTCTGAGCTGAAGGGCAAGCCCTGTCTGTCTGGGTCCTTAGCATGTTGTAGGTTGGCACTGGCATGTTTGGGTGCCCAGTGAATATGGTTGATGTAATGGCTTTTAGTGTTTGTTGGTGGAATGTGAAGGAGAGGTTGTTTTACTCTTTCTGATATTTAGAATAGTTGGTTTTAACTTCAAATATTTTTGGCCTTCAAAATCTGAGTTCATTATCGCCATGAGAGTCAAAAGTTATTTCAGTCATTATAGCTGAGCAGTTTTCTTCAAGCTATGTGTGTCTTCTAAGAGAATTGTAGTGCAAATGGTATTTAAAGTGAATACCTAATGGTATTTTGGTCATTGTGGTTTTGCTTTGCATCTGAATGTTTCAAGAGTGTGTGACAAGCCGTGCTGCACCCCATTGGATGTAATTTATAAACTTTTGTCTGTAACACTTTGAATTCTGAGGAACATCCTGGGCTCTAGATCAGGGTGTAGAACCTGTGGCCTCGAGGCCACGTGTGGCCCTCCAGAGGCTCTAGATGAAGTCGATGAAGCAACATTGGCAGACTGAAAACAGCTTAAAGGTGTGAATGTGACCGGCATCCCCTTTCCCACTCTCCCCTCTCCCTGACCCCATGGAAGCTGGTAGTTCTCAAGGGATCATTTTTTGAAAATACAAGACAGTGCAGACTCCTGTAAGAAAAATTAATTTGGTCTCTTCACCGTCTCAGGCTCTGCAGCAGGAGCCGTGACGTAATTGGATTCCATCACCCATCACTGCTCCCTCCCCCACCCCACCCGCAGATCTCCAGCCTTTCCCTCTTTAGCACCCCATTCCTCACGTTGCCGTGGCTGGAAACTTGACAGGCATCCTGGAGTCTTCCTTCCTTCACCCCCTGACACAGCATGTTCTGGATGTAGCCTCTTCCTCCTCAGCTCCAGGGCCACCACCGTCACCAGCTTCCAAGCCACCATTGCTATCTCTTGTGGGGCGGTGGTTATATCCTGTGGGCTCTCCCTACGTGCAGACTTGTCCCGCTACAGCCTCTTTTCCAAATAGCAACAAATGGTCTTTTATTTATTTATTTATTTATTTTCAGAGATGGGGTCTCTCACTGTAGCCCAGGCTGGAGTGCAGCGGCACGATCATAGCTCACTACAGCCTCGAACTCATGGGCCCAACTGATCCTCCTGCCTCAGCCTCCCAAGTAGCCGGGACTACAGGCACCATGCCTGGCTAATTTTTAAATATTTTTTAGAAACAGGATTTCACTATGTAGCCCAGACTGGTCTCTTAACTCAGCCTCCTGTCTCAGCTTTCCGAGTTGCTGGGATTACAGGCACGAGCCACCACACCTGGCTCCATGATCTTTTAAAAATGTATTTAAAAATTTTTTTCAAACAATTTCAAACTTACAGAAAAGTCGCAAATAATAGAACAAAGACCTATCTTCCTCCAACTATTGAGAGTAAGTTGCTTACCTGATAACCCATAGCCCTTGAATACTTTAGTGCAGGGTTGGGGAACCTTTTTATGCTGGAGGCCACATTAATTTATCTGTAATCAAATAAGGCTGCATTCAAGAAACTTCAATTAGATATGCTTGAAAATGTAAGTTATTTTATAAAAATCTAACTACTGTGTACTTAATTTCAAAAAATTGAAACTATTTGTTGATTTTACAATTAACTAATTTTTTAATGACTTTGTTGTATCTGCTTTTCGTTGGAAAACATTTGAATATTTGGTTGCAGCATGGAGGTTTGCAGTTTCAGTTGATCCTCTAGATCAGTGGTCCCTGACCTTTTTGGCACCAGGGACTGGTTTCATGGAAGACGGTTTTTCCACACATTGGGTGGGGGCTGGGGTGGGGACAGTTTCAGGATGATTCAAACATATTACATTTATTGTGCAGTCGAACCTTTCTGCTAACAATAATCTGTATTTGCAGCCACTCCCCAGCGCTATAGCATCACCGCCTCACCTCCACCCACATCATTAGGCATTAGATTCTCATAAGGAGCTCCCAACCTAGATCTTTCGCATGTGCAGTTTACAGTAGAGTTTATGCTCTTGTGAGAATCTAGTGCCTCTGCTGATCTGAGAGGAGGTGGAGCTCAGGCAGTGATTCGAGTGATGGGGAGCAGCTGTAAATACAGATGGAGCTTCACGTCCTGCTGTGCAGCCCAATTCCTAACAGGCCCCAGAATGGTATTGGTCCTCAGCCCCAGGGTTTGGGGACCATAGCTCTAGATGGTTATCAGTCATTTGTGACCTTAAGGATATCTTGATTTGGCTTAGGTAGGAGAATGTAGAGTCACAGCAATAAGTGGTTGAAAGGCAAGAAAGCATTTTTTGGGCATGTTGCTGAAGGTGTGGGTATTCTGCATTTTTCTGTATTTCAGCTGGATCTTTCTTAGCATCAAATGATGACTTTAAAATGTCATCTACTGAGAGCTCAATCAATTCCATCTGTAGTTCTTTAGGTGCCTTGGTGATATCAATTAGGTGAGGCCGAAATGCTAATTTGAGTGCGATGTCATGATTCTTAAAGTCAGCAAACCTTTCATTGTGTTTTCCAGTTAATAGGTCCGTAACAGCTGCATATTCTTCAAATGATTTGCATATATCCCCTGCTCATCAATGACCTTTGCTAACTGGGGAAAATTTTCATCTGAAATTTCCTTTTGAAGAAGAAGTATTTTGAAAACTTTTTTTCAAAATGCTTGGATTTTTTGCTGTGTATCATATGTAGACTTAGTTTTGCCTTGCAAAGAAATATTCAAGTCATTTTGATTTGACATGATAATCACACAGAAATGCTGCATTCCTTTAGAAATCTACTTTCAATAATTCACATTGCTCATTGTGTTCTTCATAAAATTTATCTCCTCTCACAGAGATAAAATTTTAGCTAACTCTCGTCCCTGCGATAGCCAACGCACTTCAGAATGGCAGGGCAAATCCACACTGAATACCTCATCATTGAACTTTAGCATGTTACCAAACGGCGCTGTTGTGTTGCTTTTGCAGGAATATAGTTAACAATACTTATAATTTGTTGCAAAGTGTCACTAAAAATAGCAGCTTTAGCACAGAGATTTTGCCAATGCAAGATGCAATGAAAAGAAATGAGAGCATCTGGATCTGTTAATACTTTTTTTTATCTGTTCAATAAACCCTTCATGTTTTCCTGTCATAGAAGGTAGACCGTCTGTACATACACTCACTAAATTTACCAAATTCGGTCCAACTTCATGACGTTTATCTTAAAAGTTGTTGAAGATATCTGTTCCCCGTGTTCTGTTCGCAAGAGTGCCCAAAGCGAGTAACTCTTCGTAGCAAAGAGAAAATCTTCTGTTATGACCTGAATGAAGTATAAAAGTATATAAGTCTAAAACCTGCACTGAGTCAGTAGTATCAGTTGATTCATCCAAAGCGATAGAATAATATATATTTTGCTTTTGAAGTATTGCATGAAGTTGTTCTGTTCAGTTGAAGGCCAGTTCATGCTGTCCATCAGTTATGGTTCTCCTTGAAACGTTACCGGGGTCTAAGCATCCTACACCTTGACAATGCATCCTTTCACAATTTCTACATCACTGAATGGCTTCCCTTTTTTCCTGAGTATATAAGCTACTTTATAAGTTGCTTCAGTGGCATTATTTCCAGGTCTTATTGTTGCTTGAAAGAATTGTCTTTGTTTTTGCTCTTCATCTTTTAATTTCTGCAGTACAACCTTTCGAGCCTTTCCCTCTAATTTAAAATATTTGTGGTCCCTATGAGTGTTATAACGCTGATGAGCATTGAATTTCTTTAATGTTGATACTGCAGTGTCATAAAGCAAGCAAATCATCTTATCTTTAGCAGAAACAAGGTAATATTGCAATTCCCAGTCCTCGTTAAAAAAATGTGTTTTCTTCCTTCAGCATTCTCTTGGTCTTCTTTGACATGATGGGCTGTTAAGCAGACAGAATTAAAAAATACTGTCGAGCTGTGCAACGATTCGCAAATGCCACTTCAAACAGAAACACACTGCACCATTGTCAGACTGGCGTACTCGACCCCCATAAACTGTCGCCAACCAGCCTTGAGTGGTGGTGGCGCCAGTCAGGTGGGGGAAGTTAGAACTAAATCATGAGCGTAGCAGCCATCAAGTTAGCCCTTATGACTTACTAATGTTCTAACTGTGCTGGTCAATCTGGGAGGATTATTTCATTGAAATTTATTGTATTTTATACTTTGGTATTTTAAATATGTTCATTTTAAAAATAAAGTAAAAATGTAAAAGATGAACAAAAATGTATGAAAAATAAAAGGATTTGTTCTGTAAAATTTGTATTTAGTCAAAAGGCCGTACTTAGGGACTTTAGAAAGCCACATGTTCCCCACCCCTGCTTTAGTGTGTATTTCCAACAAACAGGGATATTCTGCATGACCACAACTTACCATCAAAATCAGGAATTTAGCATTGATACATTGCTGCCATCTAATCTTCAAACTCTAGTGAAGTGCCGCTGATTTCCTAATACTCCCTTTTGTAGCAAAAGGATCCGGTGCAGAACCACACACTGCATGGCCTTGGCCTGTATCTTTAGTGCCCTTCTCTGTGATCAGTTCCTTAGTCTTTCCTTGATTTCCATGACCTTGAAACTTTTAAAGATTACAGGCTAGTCATTTTGGAGGCTGTTCCTTTAACTTAGGTTTACCTAATGTTTCCTCATTTCTTTTCTTTTTTTGTTTTTTTAGAGAGATAAGATCTTGCTCTTTCACCCAGGCTGGAATACAGTGGTATGATCCTAGCTCACTGTAACCTTGAACTCCGGGGCTCAAGCAATCCTCCTGCCTCATCCTCCCAAGTAGCTGGGACTGCAGAGCATGCCACCGCGCCCAGCTAATTTTTTTTTTTTTTTTTTGAGACAGAGTCTCACTCTCTTGCCTGGGGCGAGTGCCGTGGCATCAGCCTAGCTCACAGCAACCTCAAACTCCCGGGCTCAAGCAATCCTACTGTCTCAGCCTCCCGAGTAGGTGGGACTACAGGCATGAGCCACCATGCCCGGCTAATTTTTTCTGTATATATTTTTAGCTGTCCAATTAATTTCTTTCTATTTTTTTTGGTAGAGACGGGGGTCTCGCTCTTGCTCAGGCTGGTCTTGAACTCCTGAGCTCAGAATGATCCGCCCGCCTTGGCCTCCCAGAGTGCTAGGATTACAGGCATGAGCCACCGCGCCCGGCCGAATTTTTAATTTTTATTTTATTTTATTTTTTTGTAGAGACAGTCTTGCTGTGTTTCCCAGGCTGCTCTTGAATTCCTGGGCTGAAGGGAGGATCTGCCTAGGGCTCCCTAAGGGCTGGTATTATAGGTGTGAGCCACTGTGTCTAGCCTGATGTTTCCTCACGATTAGATTCAGGTTCTGTGTCTTTGGCAGGAGCATCACAGAGGTGATAGTGAGTTTTCCTCATTATGTCCTGTCGGATGGCGCAGTTTCAGTGTGCCACTTACTGAGGATGCGCGCTCTGAGGTAGTGTCTGCCACATTTTGCTAAAGTCGCCCTTTCCCTTGTAATTGGTAGATATTTTGTTTAGGTGTACTTTTTATAAATAATCCCATTTCTCATCAGATTTTAAAATTTATTCATATGTTAATATGGACTCCTGGTTTCCTGTTTTATTTATTAGGTTATAATCCATGACAGGCAGTGTTGATTTTGATTTGCCTTCATTCTTTGAGCACATCCTTCCTTCCGGGCTTAAGTGCTCCAGGCTCAGCTCGTACTTTCCTGGCCCAGCCCTGGAATTGTGCCAGGAGCCCTGTCCTTTGTTGGAGAATGGTGTTTAGAAACCAAGATCTGGTGCTGGATGGACTTGTTATTGGGGTGTTGCTACTTCCAGGCCCTGTGTATGTGTGTGTGCCGTTCATGCGTGTGCTCATTTGTATCTCTCCATATTGAGTTCCACCGATAGCCTCCGATTCTAATCCAGTGCTGTACATTTTATTCTGGTTTGCCCCCTTATCTGGAACTCCTCTCTCTGACAGTGAGGAACCTGGCTTCCATCATCCTGAAGCTGTTCACTTAATTATCAGTCCTCCTCTATCCGTCCCCTCACCCAGTTCCCTGGCACTGACATGCCTCTCGCTCCATCACCCTTCCCTCCCCCACAAATACGGCGAGATCTGACCCCCTGCTCCCTGTTGAGTCCACCTAAAGGAGGTGTCACAGGGAGACTGCAAGGCTGGGAGGCTTCCTGCCCGCTTCCTCTTCCTCTACGCGACACCTTAGTGACAGTTCATCCTGGCATCGAAGCTTGTCCTGGTGGTCGGCAGCACATTCCGGCTTGGAGTTTTCCCTTTGCCGGCAGAACGGCCTCGTTGCAGTCCCCTCAGAGACCTCAGCATCAGCTGGCCAGCACTCCTTCTTCAGACACCCGAGTCCTAGCCTATGGGGCCCACCTTTGAGCTCAGGAGACCCCAGTACCGGCTGGCAGCGCCCCTTCCTCAGATGTCCCAGTTTCAGCTTTACTGGGCTCTTCGCCCACGTTTCTAAGTTTTGAAAATTCCAACCTCTTCCTTTCATTTCCCTGATCCTAAAGGCAGTGGTTGGTTGCTTCCTGCATCTGCTATCTCCATAATTTAGTGTGCCCTCTTTCTTTCTTTCTTTTTTTCTTTTTTAACAATTCTTTATATTAAATTTTCTTTGTTTAAATAACTAGTATGTTTCTGTCTCCTAACTCTACCCAGTCCAGCTGGCAGGGTCACCTTATTTGTTGACACCTGGCATTTGAAACGTCACTCTTTGCCCTTTTCACCTGCTTCCGTCCTGTCTTGACTTGTGTTATCCTGTGCTTGTTCCCCTCCTCCCAACACCTAAGTGGCTGGCAGGGTGTTCTGCCATTGTGACTTGATCTTCTGGTTCGAGCTAATGCGGTCGTTACAGTTTTTACTCCATATTGTCACTGTGTCCTCAGAACCATTTGAAAATATTTGATATTTTTTAGAAGTAATGTTTTCTCTGACTTTTCCTTGTGGATTCTTGTTTTTAGTGCCCACTATTTTAAAAAATTACCTTTCATTCACATAGTTGATTTCCTGTTGCTTGGTTCTCAGAGTCTCTTTATCTCTCCAAGCTTTCATCTCAGGGTTGTTTCCTTCCGTAGTTCTTACCCTGTTTATCAAACTGGCCCTGATAAAGCTGTGTCCACCCGTTTCAGGGAAATTTGTACAGAACTGTTAAAATGCATAAGCAACAAAATATGTTTTGGCACAAGAGTAGGAGGAAAGCTTGACAAGGAAGCTCAAGTAAGCTTAGGATAATTAATGTGGAAAGTGAAAAGAGGGCATTCAGGTTACTGCCCTGGTACAAGCCACTTTCAGTATCTTACCTACCTCAATCTTTACTGTTAAGGAGTCCCTGATGTGGGTTGGAAAGATCTTTCACCCATTTTATGGATGAGGAAATTCAGCACAGAGGATCTAATGACTTTTCTAAGGTGGCACAGCCACCAAGTGGTACATTTGGGACTTGAGTCTCACAGGTGGAAGCAGGCTTTTCCCTAGACCCCAGGGGTGTGGCCCCCAGTTGCCCAATGTGGGAGGAATAAACAGAATTAGGCAAAGTACTGTTAGGCTGCTCAAGTTCATGTAGATGGTTAAAACTAGAAATTAAGATAAACCCTCCACACCATACTCAAAAATACACTAAACAACAGGTAGAATAAAAACTTAAGTAGTTTTAAAAGCCATTTAGCAGAAAATAGGATTGAATATCAGATCTTCAAAAGGATGATAACTTTCTAACCTTCAATGATAAAATGACACAGGAAAGAGGAACCATCTTGATTTTATTAAAAATAATTTCATTAAAAGTAATTATTTCTATAAAATGAAAAATAGCATAATTAAGATGAAAAGAGGCAACAGCATGGAGGAATGGTGTTTATGGCTATTATGTCCAACAAAGCCAAAATGCAGTGCTCATACAAGTGATTAAGAAGACCAGGGCTGGGCATGGTGGCTCACACCTGTAATCCTAGCACTCTGGGAGGCCGAGGCAGGAGGATCGCTCAAAGCCAGGAGTTCAAGACCAGCCTGAGCAAGAGTGAGACCCCATCTCTACTAAAAATAGAAAGAAATAAGCTGGACAACTGAAAATATATATAGAAAAAGTTAGCCGGGCATGGTGGTGCATGCCTGTAGTCCCAGCTACTCAGGAGGCTGAGGCAGAAGGATTGCTTGAGCCTAGGAGTTTGAGGTTGCTGTGAGCTAGCCTGACGCCACGGCACTCTAGCCTAGGCAATAGAGCAAGACTCTGTCTCAAAAAAAAAAAAAAAAAGACCAGGGGTAAATGACGACACTGTGGGGTATGTAGCTGGCCTGGGAGGACATGTGGGGCCATGGGGGATGTTAGCCTCCCTGGCTGTCATTAACTATGAGTTTTGAAGGGATCTGAAACGTCAGTGTATGGTGTTGGGGAGGGAACGGGGAGCAGGGATGAGGGGGAACCAATACTGCAAGTGATTCAGGAGATACTTTTGGGAAGGCAGATTAGGAACCCTAAACTATGTCAGTGCCCTGTGAAGTGTCCTGGAGTTTCATCCTAAAAATTAAAATAGCAGAAAAGCTGTGTGCATGAATATGTTCATTGCAAATTCATTTGCTATAAGAAAATAATTTTTAAAATTACACTAACCAATGTGTTGAGTCGACGCATAATTTAAAAATTTTGGTGTGTTGACTTTGTTTACGCATCTGTTAAAGTGATAATTGAGTTGTATAGAAATGTGAAAAATATAAGGAATAAAATAAGAGCAGAATACAAAAGCATATGTAGGCTGGTCGAGGTGGCTCACGCCTATAATTCTAGCACTTTGGGACACCAAGGCAAGAGGATCGCTTGAGGGCAGGAATTCAAGACCAGCTCCAGCAACATAGTGAGACCCCCATCTCTACAAAAAATAGAAAAATTAGCTGGGCATGGTGGAGTGTACCTGTAGTCCCAGCTACTCCAGAGGCTAAGGCAGGAGGATCGCTTGAGCCCAGGAGTTTGAGGCTGCAGTGAGCTATGATCATGCATCTGGCTTGGTTTGCACAGTTAAAACAGTGGCTGACGAGTGTTGTGTGTCTGTGGCGTTTTTGTAGAAGAGTCTGGGATGTGGTGTGGAATCCCTGCCAGAGCATGTGTGCTTGTGTACGGTGCATGGCGTGGCTCGTGCGTAACTGATCGGCATCCTTCCTTTCCTAGACTCATTCTCGTGGTGGTGAAGTAGAGCAAGTCAAGTTTGTGATATTTTTTTTCCCCCACAGTAAAATGAAAGGCACCATTTGCTTCTCCCAGAAGATACCAAGGGAGGTGGCTGTCTTCAGTGGCTGTTTAAAAAGACTTATTTCCATTAGGAATTTGTGAACGGTTATTTTTGGTGATATTTGAAAGAAATAAAGATGAACTACAGATGACCCTTTAAGTTCTAGCTCAAGAGTTGTCTTAGCCTGGCCTTTAAAAAAATAATAGTGATTCAGGCCTTGTTTGTTGTGTTCCCTAATCTGTGCTGATGGGCGTTTACAGTGATGGTGGGGCCACAGTTCATAATTCACTATCTGATAGACACCAGGAACCTTCCGTTCTCCCTATTACTTGAGTCAGTGAACCATGGTGATCAAACCTTAGTGGTATTGAGCAACTATTTAAGGGGAAAAAATAGAATTAGATTAACAATATGGAACTCACTTAGAAGCACAGGAAATGTCACACTGCATATTTTTTGGAGCTAACTGTAGACACTCACTCTTGCCGTAGTGAGAAATAATACAGAAATCCCTTGTATACTTCGCCCAGTTTCCCTCAGTGGTAACATTTTGCAAAACTGTAGTAATGGAGAAGTTGAAAAAGAGCTATAGAGAATAAATAAAAGTTAGCATAAAACATGCAGATTTTGGCCTGAAGGTGAACGTAAAACAGGCGTAAGAGATGTAATTGCATAAAAAGATGCTAGTCTGTGGGCAGGACACACGGTGGCTGGGACAGTGCCGCTTCCGGAGTCAGACTGCTTGGGTTCAGGTCCTGCCTCTGCCACCTGCTCTGTGTTCCTGGGAGGAAAGTACTAACCCTCTGTAGGGTTTCCTGGGGTGGCTGTAATAACTACTATGACCTGGGGGCTTAACACAGTGGAGACTTTTTTTTTTTTCTCTCCCAGTTTCTCTCATAGAAGCCCAAAGTCAAGGTGTTGGGGGGCCAGGTTCCCTCTGAGGGTTCAAGGGTAGAACCCTCCTTCCCTTTGCAGCTGCTGGTGGTTGCCGGCAGTGCTTGGCGTTCCTCGTCCCATGGCTGCACCACTCCAGTCTCCACCTCCATCTTCACATGGCTTTTTTCCCCTGTGTCTCGGTGTCCAAATTCTCTTCTACAAGGACACCAGTTTTGTTGGACTCAGGGCACACCCTACTGCAGCATGTGACCTCATCTTGGTTACCTGTGTAACAACCCTGTTTCCAAATAAAGTCATGGTCACAGTCACAGGTTCTGGGTGGACATGAATTTGGTGGGGATGGGAGCCTACTCAACTCAGTATACTGTCAAAGAAACCTGGCTCAGGTTTCTCACCTGTGAGATGTGGATAATGATAGACTTAATCTCAGAGAATCAGTGTGAGGAGGATGTGAGCAGCAGCATAAAGTGCCTGGTCGGTAGACGTTACTTTTAGAGATGCCATGTGGCTTATCGAGGGCACTGTGGCTATCCAGGGACACCACTGGCACTTGTGCGAATGGCACTGTCTTGGAGAACGTCTTCTGTTCCCCAGCTGCCCTGTGGCTCCTGCTGTGCTACAGATAGGTGGAGCTCAGAGCTCACTCACACAAGGAACAGGAACATGCCCATCAGCTCCTCTCTCAGTAGATGAACCTTGGCTTTGACCAGGAGGCGAAAAGATTTTATTAGATTTTTGTAGTGATGGTATCTGTATAGTAGATATTGAACTATACAGTCAGGAGCCACTTAACAGTGGGAATACCTTCTGAGAAATGTGTCATTAGGTGATTTAGTCACTGTGTGAACATCGCCGTGCACTCACGCAAACCTAGATGGCAGAACCTGCTACACACCGACGCTGTATGGTGTGGCCTGTTGCTCCCAGGCTACAAACCTGTGCAGACGTGGCTGTACTGAATACTGTAGGCAACTGCGACACAGTAGGAGGCATTTGTGTATCTGAATGTAAAGTACGGTAAAAACACGGTATTATAATCTCATGGGACCACTGTTGTATATGCAATGTGTCGTTGACCAAAATGTCATTGTTTGACACATGGCTGTGGTTGCTTGTGATAAACATCCACATTAATTAGTATATGTACTGACTTTCCAAAACTTTGCAGATATTAAATCTTTTTAAAGTAAGCATTTTTTAGAAAGTATAACTTAGTATGACACCACAATCAAATTTTCATATAGTATCAACTTATTAAACTAAATTTTTGATTTTGCATTTTTATGTATAGCTAAACCATTTACCCAGCTGGTGAAAGACATGCAGCTTCACCGAGAAGACTTTGAAATCATTAAAGTGATTGGAAGAGGAGCTTTTGGTGAGGTAAGATAAACTTCATTTTGTTAACTTGCCTAGATTGTCAAAAAAGCAGCAGCTCCCATTTCACCTTTTATGAACCTATGCATTGATTTTGGGATGAGGTAATTATTGGTATAATCTTTTTTCTTTTCCTTTTTTTTTTTTTTTTTTTTGAGATGGGGTCTCACTGTATTTCCCAGGCTGGCCTTGACCTCCTGGGCTCAAGTGATCCTCCCACCTCAGCCTCCTGAGTAGCTGGACTACAGGCGGGTGCCACCATGCCCAGCTGGACAGTTCTTGATGGAGAAAATCTGAAAGATAGAATGAAGAAGGGAAAAACACAAACAGAAAGCTTGTGATCAGCAGATTAGCCTGAATATTGTTGGGACCAAAAATAGTTTCTTACAGACATAAATAATAAAAATCCACTCGTTAACTGAATTTTGCTGTTTTCCTGGCATTTTCTTTTTTTCTTTTGAGATGGAGTCTTGCTTTGTCTCCCAGGCTAGAGTGCCATGGCGTCAGCCTAGCTCACAGCAACTTCAAACTCCTGGGCTCAAGTGATCCTCCTGCCTCAGCCTCCCAAGTAGCTGGGACTACAAGCATGTGCCACCATACCCAGTTAATTTTTTCTATTTTTAGTAGAAACGGAGTCTCACTCTTGCTCAGGCTGGTCTGGAACTCCTGAGCTCAAGCAATCCTCCTGCCTCGGCCTCCCAGAGTGCTAGGATCACAGGCGTGAGCCACCCTCTGGCCTTCCTGGTATTTTCTAAAAAACGTTGAGGAGGTGCTTGTTTTTCCATTCTTGTGATACTTCACTTAGTAGAATGGGCTCCAGCTCTAGCCAGGATAATACAAGAGGTGCTAGATCACCATTGTTTTTTATGGCTGAATAGTACTCCGTGGTGTATGTATATACCACATTTTATTAATCCACTCCTATATTGGTGGGCACTTGGGTTGTTTCCACATCTTTGCAATTGTGAATTGGGCTGCTATAAACATTCTAGTGCAGATGTCTTTTTTTTATGGAATGTCTTTTGTTCCTTTGGGTAGATGCCCAGTAATGGGATTGCTGGGTCAAATGGTAGTTCTACCTGTAGCTCTTTGAGGTATCTCCGTATTACTTTCCACAGAGGTTGTACTAGTTTGGCGTCCCACCAGCAGTGTGTGAGTGTTCCTATCTCTCCACATCCACGCCAACTTTGGAAAAACAAGCACCATATGTACTCACCATCAAATTAGTATAATCGATCAACACTTAAGTGCACATATAGTAGTAACATTGATCGGGTGTCAAGCAGGTGGGAGGGGAAGGAAAGGATGGGTATATTCACACCTAATGGGGTGCAATGCGCACCATCTGGGGGTGGACATGCTTGAAGCTCTGACTCAGGTGGGGCAAAGGCAATATATGTAACCTAAACATTTCTGCCCCTGTAATATGCTGAAATAAAAAAATTAAGAAAAAAAACAGGAGGATTAATAACAGTTCTCATGATTTGTAGCTTGCCTGCCATTGGCACCTGTGCTGTTACGAGTCTGATGGGCTCTGTGTGAGGGGAGAGATGGTACAGCCACCCAGCTGGGGAAACTACCCTGGGGGCCTGTGGCACACAGTGAGGCCAGGACAAGGGGGTCAGGCTCCAGCTGCCTCAGGCGGTGTGGCACGGAGTCACCTGATGAGCTTTGCTTCTTAAACTGGGATGTATATTAACACCTATGTTTAGGTTTAATCTTAAGCCCTCCTTGGCTGGGGAACTGTGCATGTTGGTTACTGAGGAAAAACTGGACAATAAAACGATCTGTGTCACGTGACAGCAGTGGGTACCTGTGCAGAGCTGTGCAGTCACAGCTGCACCCACCTGAGAGGGTGGTTCCGAGAGGCAGGAAGAGGCACACCAAGGTGGAGAGACCGTGATTGAGAGGTAAAATGAAAGGATGAGAGAGAAAGTTATTTTGCCTAAATAGTTTATAGTTGTTTCTAGTACTCTTCTTTGCCAAAGAACTGAATGCAAAACTCAGTTTTATGAGTTTCAAAAAAGATGACATCGATCACCTTTGAGGTTCTTCCCCAATTAAGGAAATGCGTCCTTTTTGGCCAGGCCTTCACTCCTCCCTTCATTCCCTCTCCAGGCTTTAGCCACTCACAAATGCCGGCAACCCTGAGTTGTCCTTTGGTGTCAACACCGTCCACCAGCATCCTTTCAGGGTCCCAGTGGGTTCTGTAGCTAATGTCACTATCACCCTGTGGCCCCCCAGGCTGTTCCTGTAGTCGCCTGCCCGAACTGCACCTGATTGCAGCCTCTCTGTCTCTGAAAGCACCAAGTGAGTGACAGAAGTGAGGGTGCTTTTATCAACGTTCGGACCAGATGTGTTCTTCACATACAGTTATAGTCAAATAATATTCTTTTAATGCTAAGCTCGGGGAGGGCAAATGTCTGCTGGGTCTGCGGTGGAGCACAGGTGTGTGTACCTGCAGCCCCCAGGCAGGAACTTGCAGAGTCCAGAACTGTGTGCTCACCACTGGTATACATGGAGTGTTGTGAGCATAGCAAATGTACACCTCAAAATTGCAACCCCTACGCCCCTCCACCAACAGAGGTGAGAGAAACATTTCTAGATTATTATATAAATAAGGTTCAGGATATTTGGGGTATTGCCCTTTTCTAGAGCATAATGGCTTTGAAAACACCTTCTCAGTGTCTTGAGAACAGCCCAGTCTAGGATGTTCCTTTGATGCTGGCACCCCCTCTGGAAGGGTGGTTCCCTAGCTAATTCGAGGCAGTGCCAGGGTGTGCCTGGGGCGTAACAGCAGCCAGCAGCTCACTGGGCCGTGTGTGGTGTGCACAACATGCTTCACCTGAGTCAGTGCACACTGAACTTTCTAGCTGCTGACTGTACCACTCACACAGCTACTGCTCCACTGGAGAGATGAGAAACTGTGTCCCAGAGTGGTGGGCCGTGGTCCCAGGGTGGGCTATGGTAGGCTGGACTTGAATCCCACCTGCCTGACCCAAAGCCTCTGTACCCAGCCACTCTCCCCTGCTGTCTCTCTTGTTCCTAGAATCGCTTAAAAAAAAAAGAAAGACGACCACAAAACAAACTTTGCTTGGAAACGATTTAAAATTATCAGAACACTTGCATAAATAGAATGGTCCACAGAACACCAGTCTGACCCTCTACCTGGATGTCCTTTTGTGAACATCTTTGCGTGTGCTCTGTCCTTGGGGATTGTGCTCTTCTTTGTCAGTCTTACTCCCCCGCCTTGCTCTGTGTGTGCGCGTACACACATACATTTTTTAGAACCACTGAGAGTAAGTTGCCTGTGTGAAGGGAGACCCTTTACCCTACACAGACACACCTTGGAGATATCTCCAGGCTCAGGTCCAGACCATCCCAATAAAGCAAATATCGCAATAAAGCAACCCACCCAATTTTTTTGGTTTCCCATTGCACATAAAGTTATGTTTATACTGTAGTCTATTAAGTGTGCAATAGCATGTGTCTAAAAAACAGTGTACATACCATAATTAAAAATTCCTTATTGTTAAAAAATGCGAATGATCATCTGAGCCTTCAGGGAGTTATAATCTTTTTTGCTGGTGGAAGGTCATGCCTCTGTTGATGGTGCTGACTGATTAAGGTGGTGGTTGCTGAAGGGTGGGGTGGCTGTGACAGTTTCTTAAAATAATAAAAAAATGAAGTTTTCTGTATTGATTAACTCTTCTTTTCACGAAACATTACTTCGTAGCATGTGGTCCTGTTCGATAGTGGTTTGCAAACAGTTGAACTTCTTTAAATATTGGAGTCAATCCTCTCAAACCCTGCTGCTACTTTACCAGCTGCATTTGTGGAATGTTCTAAATCCTCTGTTGTCATTTCAACAGTGTTCACAGCATCCTCACCAGGAGTAGATTACATCTCAAGAAACCACTTTCCTTGCTCATCCATAAGAAGCAACCCCTCATCTGTTCTAGTTTTATCCTGAGATCGCAGCAATTCAGTCCCACCCTCAGGCTCCACTTCTGATTCTCGTTCTCTTGCTGTTTCCACCACATCTGCAGCAACTTCCTCCGCTGAAGGCTTGAACCCCTCAAAGTCATCGCGAGGGTTGGAATCCACTTCTTCCAAACTCCTGTTAGTGTTGATGTTGTTACCTCCTCCCGTGAATCACAGATGTTCTTAATGGCATCTAGAGTGGTGAATCCTTTCCAGAAGGTTTTCAGTGTAGTTTGTCCAGATCCACCAGAGGAATCCCTGTCTATGGCAGCTGTGGCCTTACAAAATGTACTTATTTTAATAAGACTTCAAAGTCAGAATCACTCCTGATCCACGGGCTGCAGAATGGGTGTTGTGTTAGCAGACATGAAAACAACATTCATCTCCTGCACATCTCCATCAGAGCTCTTGGGTGACCAGGTGCATCATCAGTGAGCAGGGATATTTTGAAAGGAATCTTTTTCTGAGCAGCAGGTCTCAACAGTGTGCTTAAAATATTCAATAAACCATGCTGTAAATATATGTGCTGTCATCCAGGCTTTGTTGTTCCATTTATAGAGCACAGGCAGAGTAGATATAGCATAATTCTTAAGGGCCCTAGGATTTTCAGAATGGTAAGTGAGGAGTAGCTTTGACATAAAGTCACCAGCTGCATTAATCCCTAACAAGAGTCAGCTTGCCCTTTGAAGCCAGGCATTGACTTCTCACTAGCTTTGAAGTCCTAGATGGTATCTTCCAATATAAGGATGTTTCATCTACATTGAAAATATGTTGTCTGGTGTAGCCACCTTCATCATCGATCTTAGCTAGATCTTCTTGGTAACTTCCTGCAGCTTCTACGTCAGCCCTTGCTCCTTTGTCTTGAACTTTTATGTTATAGAGGTGGCTTTTTTCCTTAAACCTCATGAGCCAACCTCTGCTGGCTTCCAGCTTTTCTTCTGCAGCTTCCTCACCTCTCTCAGCCTTCACGGAGTCGAAGAGAGTCAGGGCCTTGCTCCGGCTGGGGCTTTGGCTTAAGGGAATGGTGTGGCTGGTTTGATCTTCTGTCCAGACCACTCAGACTCTCTCCGCATCAGCAGTAAGGCTGCTTCACTTTTTTATTATTTCTGTGTTCAGCGGAGTAGAACTTTTAATTTCCTTCAAGAACTTTTCCTTTTCCTTTTTTTTTTTTTTTTAAGGAGACAGGGTCCCTCTCTGTTGCCCAGGCTGGAGTACAGCGATGTAATCATAGTTCACTGCAGCCTTGGACTCCTGGGCTCGAAGGATCCTCCCGCCTTGGCTCCCAAAGTGCTGGGATTACAGGTGTGAGCCACCACTGTCTGCTGTGCTTGGCCAAGAACTTTTCCTTTGTATTCACAACTTGGTTAACTGTGGCACAAGAGGCCCAGCTTTCAGCTTGTCTCGGCTTTTGACATGCCTTCTTCACTAAGCTTAATCATTTCTAGGTTTTGATTTAAAGAGAGAGACATGTGACACTTCCTTTCATTTCCTTTCACTCAAACAGTTAGAGGCCATTGTGGGGTTATTAATTGGCCTAATTTCAGTATTGTTGTGTGGTGGGAAATAGGGAGGCCCAAGGAGAGAGAGGATGGGGGAACTGCTGGTTGGTGGAGCAGTCAACACACACTTAATCGATTAAGTTTATCATCTTATATGGACATGGTTCGTGGCACCCCAGAACAATTGCAGTATCAAAGATCACTGATCACAAGTCAGCATAATAGACATAATAATTATGAAAAGTTTGAAATGTTGTGAGAATTACTGGAATGAGACACAGAGACAGTGAGCACGTGCTGTTGGGAAAATGGTGCCAGTAGACTTGCTTGATGCAGGGTTGCCACAAACCTGGAATTTGTAAAGAAACACAGTATCTGCAAAACACAATAAAATGATGTATGCCTGTCCTTCAGTGCCTGTTTTCTAGTACGGGTCTTCTTTTATATAGCCAGAGTTTGTGTGTTTTCATTTAATTTAAACTGATCGAGTTTTCCTTATACCACAGTTTGTAGTTGGCCCAGTGATGTTCCTTATGACATTGTTTTGCTTTTGCTTTTTCCCTCAGTGCAGGATCTGGCTGGCATCAGGTACTACACTTTATCATCACGTCCTAGGATCGCTTTGTAATGTTTTGTTAAATCATTTGGGCTTTTGTTCCTTTGCCGAAATGTCTAATTTTGGAGATATTTTGGGGATCGTCATCGCTTCGAAACAATTAAAACTGAGTTTTTGGCCAGGAAGAAGTTTCTGATAAACCAAACAAGATTTTCTACAAATTTTTTTTTTCTATAGATTGTATTGCAATAGGAAAAGCTTGTTCAATATATAGGAATTTTTAAAAAAAATTAAATTTTACTTATTATTGATTTGACAGATATTTTTCTGTGGGCAGTTACATCTTTCCATGTATTTTATCTGAGCCATTTTGTATGGTTTCTAGAAATAGTCTGTGCCCTAGTATGCCTGGTTTAAAGAATTAAGCTTCCCTTATCTCATCTTGGCCTTTTGGCTAAGAATAAGTGAAGAATTAAGCTTCCCAGTAAGAACTCAGTGTCATTCATCTCATTCTCGGATCTGAATTGTTCATGAGGTTGTCATCTTTAGAATTTCAATGTTCTTCTTAAAAAGTTATCAGCTCTACTATTCCTTCTAAGGTAGACCATTTCTGTAGCAAATATTACGGAGCTTTTAAAAATGCTGATATCTCACTTTACCTAGATGATAGCTAATTCCCAGGAAGAAGGAGATGCTCCCACTGCAGTAATAAAGTATGTACCCCTATTTCACACATAGGAGAGCTTCCTAAGCCTATATTTAGGCACTGTTCATTTTTAGTTTATTCAAAATTGTATAAGACTTGGTAATTGGTTTCTAAGACCATAGTTAATACGTAGTAGCTCAGGTGTGACTCCCCCACCACAGGGAGCCCTGAGGGCGGCGATGAGGGAGGTGGCCAGCTGGGGAGAGCTGACTGGGAGCCCTGTGATGTAGGGCAGGTGCCCTGACCCTCAGCAGGTCTTGGGGTCACATCGGGGCATGTTCATTGTGGAACCCCCATTTTGCCAAGGGAAGACTAATTGTGACTGTCATTATGATGTAGTCGTTAAAAGCCTGTGCCTGAGAGTGTCCCAAGCCTCAAATATCATGTCTATGAAATATAGAGTTTAAAACCCTCCACCACCTGGGATTGTTGTGAGGATGCAATTAGAGAACAGATAAATTGCTTAGCGCGGTTTCTGCCGCCTGCAAGGTGCTCAGTTCATGCTAGCTCTCATGAGTACTTGACAGTTCTATTGCATAGTGTAAGGTATTTAGAAAGGGGAGTAAATGATGCCATTTAAGAACTCTTTGTTCCGTATTGCTGCATGCCCTTGGCAGCCAAAAGGTATGGAAGTCACTGTCACTGCCACTGAGTGGGGTACAGTGCCGTAGCGGGAACTTGGGCCAATGAATGATCAATTTACCTGGGCTAGAATGTGCCAGACAATGGTGCAGACGCCAGGACAGGTGTTGGCAGTGATGGAAGAGCTCATTCAAGATTTGGCAGAGCCCAAAAAATCTAAGAGTACTTCCTGAAAGAGGTAGCACTTGAGTTGTGCCTTGAAGCACATGGCTGTTAGCCAAAATGCTGGGTGCTGACATCACATGACTTAGTTGGGCCTCACAGCTGTCTCAGGAGGCCTGTCCTGCTCTGATCCTCTTGTGTAGTTGTGGTAACTGAGTCACAAACAAGCGAATTTGCCCAGGTTACACTCCAGAGCTCACACAGTTACTACCCGTGAAGAAAAGATTCTCAATGCAAGAACGGTGGGCGCCGATGTAGAAATAAGTGCCAGCCGCAGGAGGGGAGAGCACCAGCGGGGCCTTGGAAAGCAGGGAGGGAAAACGTGGGGCCAGTAATGAGTTTTAAAAGGTGAGCGTTTAAAAAAAAATTTATTGATACGTAATATTTGTACATATTTATGGGCTGCTTACGATGCTTTGTTACGTGCATTGAATGTGTAATGATCAAGTCAGGGTGTTTGGGGTGTCCCTCGCCCCCCCGCACATGTCATTTCTGTGTGTTGAAAACATTTCAGGTCCTCACTTGGAGCTATTTTGAAATACACAATACATTGTTGTTACTATAGTCACCCTACTGTGCCATCGAACATTAGAAATGTTTTTCTTTTTCCTTTTCTTTTTCTTTTTCTTTTTCAATGAAAATCTCCAGACATAACCCAAAGTGGAGGACAGTTAGCCCCCATGTGCCCGTCACTCAGTGCTAGAGTTTATGAGTGAGCGAGTGGTATCATTCAAGTTGCAGGGGGGTTAAAAATCAAGTTTCAGCACATAAAAGGGCAAAGTTTTATTTGTGTGGAAAACTTCACTTTCCTTCACAGAGTGTTTCCCAGGCTTCCCAGGCAATTAAGATTTCGCTGTAGTTATATTAAAATGTGCTCGCCTTTTGTTCCATTAACTAAATTTCTGTTAAACTCACATTTGTATTCCAGGTTGCTGTTGTCAAAATGAAGAACACTGAGCGAATTTACGCGATGAAAATCCTCAACAAGTGGGAGATGCTTAAAAGAGCAGAGGTACGTGTGGAGTATTAAAAAATAAATAAAAATGGGGTTTTGCGTGAGTGAGAAGTGACAGTGAAGCCCAGCTGGGTAAAAACTGCAGTCACCTCACTGCCTTCCTCGCGGAGTAAGCTGGTCTTTGTCAGTAAGTCCTGGTGTTCCCCTGGCATCTGCCGCTCTCCTCAGTGGTGCGCACGCATTTACCAGGTGCCGTGCTGGAGAGGACGCCCTCAAGTACGCTGGCCAGGACAGGGTTTACTGTAAAGGCATGTTAAAACCTCCATGGAAGTTTTAGGCATTTATCGAAGTTCGCTCCATCTGCAAAAGGAATTACTGAGTTTGGAGCCTGCTTACATACAGAAATGTTTTCATAGTCCCACTTAGAGGGAGAGTCAAGATTGTACATACAGGTAGATTACTGTGCTCGCTAGTCTCTGATGCACTTTCTCCTGGTTCAGTGTCAGTTCTCACAGTGGCTGTTTCCTGCCCCTGACCCCATCTCACAGCCCCTGGTCTCCCTCCTAACCCGACAGGCCTGGCTGGGCTCCTCCTCTGGCCATCTCGCCACTCCATCCTCACCTGCGCTCCTCTGCCTCAGAGCCAGGTACCCTTCCTGGCCAGTTTCCTGCTGCTCTGTCCTTTCAGATCTGCTTGATTCCTCTCAGCTGACTTGTGCCTCTGCCAGAAGGCTCTTAGCACCTGCGGCAGTGGCTCGCTGTGCCCCGTGTCTCTGTAACCTGTTCGAGCAAGGTCTGCGGGCGCCACTGCAGCTGCGCTCCAGGACTGCTTGGCCTTGTAGCCGGGCACTCCCCTCTAGAGTCCAGTGCCTCCACCTCTTCCTTTTGGAAAGTCTTTCTTTGGCTTCTAGCCTCTCTTATCCTACCACTCACACCCTCCTAGTAATTTTAGGTGACACTTTCATCTTTCATCCTGGAATTCTTACAGTTGCCATGTTGGGCAGATAATGCAACCATTTATTTAGGTCCTTTCTTAAGCTCTATCCAGGTTTTGTTTGTTTCTTTGTTTGTTTTGCGATAGGGTCTCACTCTGTCACCGGGCTTGAGTGCAGTGGCAGCATCATAGCTCACTGCAACAACCTCAAACTCCTGGGCTCAAGCGATCTTCCTGCCTCAGCCTCCCGAGTAGCTGGGGCTACAGGCATGCACCACAACACATGGCTAATTTTTGTATTTTTTGTAGAGATGAGGTCTTGCTCTTGCTCAGGCTGGTCTTGAATTCCTGGCCTCAAGTGATCCTCCCACCTCAGCCTGCCAGAGTGCTGGGATTATAGGCGTGAGCCACAGCACCTGGCCCATCTGGGTTTTTGTTAACTTGGTAGGTATTCTCACTCAGCATCCTTCCGGTGCCTCAGGATAATGTAGGGTAGTCATCGTGACTAGCAGACATTCTTGCACTTTTCTGAATATTCAACTTATATTGGATCTGTGTAATCAGATTCAAATTAAATCAGCGATGTCTAAGTCATTTATGGCCTGGTCCTTTTCCTAATCCATACTCATTTCCTCTTCCATATTGTGGCACCCAGCACAAGGTCTTATGCCCATTTATTGATCAATAAATGCATGTTGGCTGACAAGAGTTATCACTATTTTATAGTCACTTGGGCTCAAAATAGTGGTGTCCATGACTGCTTCAACCACCGGGTTTCACAGCCCCCACATTGCACACACAGTCTTCTCTCCTTCCTTCCCTTTTTGCCTTGGTGCTCTTCCCTTCCAACCTCACTCCATCATCTTACCTCATGCTTCCTCCAGCCCCTGTACCCAGACCACTAGCCCCAGCCCAGCAGCCCCGCAGCCCCGCACACCCCCACTGGAACTGCGGCAAACTTGGGAACATCACTGAAACAATTTTTTATGGGAAAAAAAGTAGCCACTATTACATGAAAGTTTGGGGAGATATAATGTGTTTGGTATTTACCCAGCTGTTGCGGTGGATAAGTAAATTTTAGGAGTGAATAGTGCTGATTTATTTTGAATCTGGTTACACAGATCCAACATAAGTGGCATACTCAGAAAAGTCCAAAAATGTCTGCTAGTCATGATGATTATCCTAGACTACATATAATGGGATGTACATACGTATGAGATATATAAAAACATATATGCATCAATTATAATGCTAGTTGTAAATAATTTATCTTTTTATTCTTAGTAGTCTTATTTTAAACTTTAAATTTTACATTGACTTATAAAAAATTTTCTTTAAAGGCATGAATTGAACAAGAGGTTAGGCAGTAGAAAAGTTGCTAAGCAATGTAAGTTCATAACTTTTAGACCAGGCTAGGTCTTTATTTGATCTTTTTTGGTCAAAAAATACTTAAAGTTTCTCTGCTTTTTCAATAAAATAAAATTAAACTGCTGAATAACACGTCTGTCCTGTCAGTAGTCTCCGTGCAGGCAGTCAGTCCCCAGTTGAAGAGTTTGTTTTATGTGAAATGTGGGTAGGTCGACGCCAACCGTGCAGATGGATGGTCTCCTCTTGGGAGCCACGTACAGATGCTGCAGGGCGCTGGCTGCCCCGGTCTGAGGCCTGCAGTCCCACCTTGCCCAGGACTCACTTCAGCACCGTTTGCTCCTGGCAGAGGGCCTGGACGGCAGGAGGTCGGGCACAGCAGTGCTGAGGTTTTCCTTCAGCTGTCCCTTCAGCGAGCCCTGTGGTTGGGGTGGCCCTTGGCAAAGGGGGTCCAGTGGTTCCAGAACTGCTTATGTCTGCACATCTGGACCTTAAAAGCTGATTGTCGACCGCCCGTTGTGCTGTAATGACTAGAGTTGGGATACATCCACCTCAGCCATTTTGTTTTGAAAGGAAAACTTAAAAGTTTAGGAAAGAAAATCTTGTGGAAAAAACAAATTACTGAGGTCACCATGAGGCTCTTGTGTGAGAGGGGGTCTAACTTGGGCTCCAGTGCCTCGCCAAGAAGCCACTGTGGCTGTACTTTTTCTTTTTAAGCTTTACAAGTTTCAGATATAAGAACATTTAAATCTTGTTATGTTATGTGCTCAATAAAGAGGAAATTTTACTATAATTATACCAAAGACCTGGTTACTTTTAAATAGAAGGTGCAGCCTGTGTGTTACAGCTCTTTTTTAAAAAACTACAGCAGCCTAAAAGGTATCCTTTTACCCATGTGCTCCCGGGCATAGGTCTCCACAGGAGAATCCTGTTGTGATCATATTCATCAGTGTACTGTGAATAAGTCAGTTTCCTCAGGGTAACTGATGCGCTCAGTGCTCGGGTGTGTCCCCTGCCCTGCCTGCCCTGCGGCTGCTCGGTGGTGGGTGGGGGCAGCACAGACCCCGGCACTTTGAGGAGGTTGATCTGGTCGGGAAGGCAGGTGATGCTGGATGGAGAAGCCCGTCGGGGCTGCTGCTGGAGTCCAGCGTGAGGATGGGGCAGATCCGAGGCTGGCTGTAGAAGAGGGGTGTTGGGGAGGGGACAGTGGTGCAAGTACATTCTCTGCAACCTCAGGTGCTTGCGCAGGGCTCGGGAGTGGAAAGGAAGAGAGATGGCTCTGCCTCAGTGCTGCAGAGCCCAGGGGTGTGTTTGATTCCCCGTGAGGTAAGGGACTTTCCTCCGGCAGCCTGGAAGGAGGGGGACGGGGGCACTGTCTCTGGAGCCTTTTGAAACGGACCCCAGCATCAGGAATGTGCTCTCTGGGACATTTTCCTGGTGGCGCAGACTGATGCCCCTTCTGCTTTGCAGACGGCTTGCTTCCGAGAGGAGCGTGACGTGCTGGTGAACGGGGACTGCCAGTGGATCACCGCGCTGCACTACGCCTTCCAGGACGAGAATTACCTGGTACGTTTGCGATGCCGGAGCCCAGAGACTCTCGATCCGGTGATATTTCACTTAAGTTTTTGGATTCCTTTGTGCTGCCACTAAAAATTAAGTAAGACAATTTGCAATAGACATTATAAAAATATACATTTTTATGGACTAGATAAAATGGAGGGGTTTGTTTTATTGTAGTAATTGTCAGGTAGGATGTTTTGTTAAATAGACTTATGAAAGCATGTATTGAATTTTTCTCTAAATCACTAGATAACCTGATTACTTTGTTCACTGGGTTTATGACATTTAAGTAAACTGGGGTCTGGAACATTATCAGTATTGAAATATGTATAAGAAAAAGAAACTGGGGGATTTACACAGTTGCAGCCCTACACCAGAGAATGCCTCAGGCTGGTCCACAGTCCCTGCAGTGGAGGAGCTGCCGCGGGAGGCATCCAACACAGTTTTTAGGTGACTTGGTTTCCATGTGTCTGTTATCTATCTTCTGACTTGAGCGGGGCTAACTTCAGTGCTGCGTAATCAGGGTTGGGATCCACGCATGTGTGTAGAGTTGAGCACGGTCGCCTTGTAAAACACTTGCGGGGCAACTAACTTAGAAGTGAAGGGGAAACCGGACCTTTGGTCTCAGGCACTGAGTGACCCTCAGGACTGCTTTCTTCAGGACTTTTTATTCCTAGAATGACTTTCCAGGTTTACTGAAACCTAAAAGAGCCCACCTCATGGAGCTCTGGGTGGACGGGCCTGTGCAGACTTCAGAGAAGCATGTCTGGGCTTAACTCCCTCCGGCTGGGACTATGCAGCAGCAGCAGCAGCAGCTGCAAGCGGGTGTAATTACCGTTGTCACCACGGCCTCTCTTTCCATAACAGCCACTTACATGTTCACACTGAAGCTCCTTGGTCATGTGCTCCATTGGCTTGCAAGAAATGGAATAATGCAGGATTTCCTTTATTCATCTTAAAATAATCTCTTTCAAACATCAAAGAAATCCCTAGGATTGGAAAGTCCAAGATTAGGTAAAACGGTGTGCTATACTCTTTTAGAATTTTGAAAATACATGTTTGTTTCAGCAGAGGGCAGCTGGTGTTCACTGAGCACTTACGACGTTAGGCCGGTGCATTATCTCAGTCTTCCCAACAACCAGGGAGTTAGGCCTTTGTGATCGTCACCGTTTCATAAATGGGGTATCTGGGCCACAGGGAGGTGAGATCACTTGCCCAGGGTGAGCGCATAGATGATAATATTTGTCCCCGGTCCTAGCCCGGCCCGTCTGGCAGACCGCAGAGTCCTGATGCTATGAGACTGTCTCCACATAAACTCCTCACTTCCTGGGTCAGTGTCCCTGCTCTGAGGACCCAAGTGGACTGTCTCCAGTTATTTCCTCTTTTGTTAAGAACTGAATGATATTTCCAAGTGGTACTAGGCAACATGTATGTCTACAGAGGAAGACAATGATTTTGTTTTGTTTCTAATATTTTCCCAAAATCAGCATAGTATGCTACTGTCTAAAATGTTAGGCATTACCAGGTTTATTCTAAGTTAAGACGTGTAAATTAGGCATCCCAGTGAAGATGCTGCCGCCTGAGGTTTTGGAGTTGCCCAGTTAGAAGTGCCATGAAAACAGGGTGAGAGAAAGTGAGGGCGCCAGAGCTTTCCAGCATGTGACTGCGGGTCCAGTTCCTGGGGCCTCAGACCTGCCGCCTGTGGGCAGGTGCATCTGGGCAGGTTCCTCCCTCCTAGGTGGCTGTGCGGAAGGCAGGAGGCCGGCGTGGAAAGCAGACAGCTGAGCGTGAGCTCAGGCTGGTGCCGGGTGTCTCACGTGGCCCCTCTGCCTGCCCACAGAGCTGGTTCGTGTCATGGCGTTTGTTATAGGTGTCTGACTTGGAGTTTTATAAAAACTAAACCTGTTTCACCACTAACTAAAGGGGCACTACCTTAGTGGCTTAACTCAAAATCCTGCATTACACGACAGAGTAAAGAGTTGGGATAGTTCTTACTCCAGAATAAGTTTCTACCTGTCTGCCTGATGAGCCCTTGCAGCTTACGTTCCTTACACACTTGTTTTCCAGGTGATCCTCAGCCAGAGTCAGCACTGCTATAATGTGCTTTCTGTTTTCTTTTTAGATTTCCAGGTAGACATGGGAACAGTTGGGGCTCAGCTAGAAACCATTTCTATGACTTTGTTCAGGGGCCTAAGGTCTTGACCGTTCATTCACCTCCTCTTGCCTCACTGCGCCACCTGCACCAGCAGCTGCTGCAGCCTGTCCTTCCAGAGTGTCTCCAGGGCCTACCACGGTCCTCGCTCCGCACTGCACGTCCATGCACGGCCCCTCACTGCCTGGGCTGCGTCCGCCCTGCCCCATCAGAGAAGGCCTTGAACATAGTTGGGTTGCTTTACCCCACTGCCCTTAGAGTGGAGCCATAGTCCCCACCGTGGCCAGGGCCCCACCACTGGGCTCTAGCCAGTCATCCTTTTCCATCCCTCTGGCATGCCACCTTCCTCCGGCCTCTCTGCATGTACCCTCTGTCTGGACACAACCCCTGGCTGCCCTTCAGGCTGCGGCTTGGCATTCTCTGGGTGTCACTATTGCGCTAGGCGGCATGTGTTCGTGCTGGCATTTACCGCTCTCTGGTCTTGGTGCATGCCATGGTCTCTCCCTCCACACAGTGTGAGGTCTCTGAGCAGGGACCTCGTTCACACCAATGTCCCCGTCACCCAGAGGGGTGCCAATAGGTATATTGTTGAGAGCGAGTGAGTAAACATCCACTGAGAGTGTTCTGTGTGGCAGGAGTTGGGCAAGAGGCGGGAGAGACAGAGAACCATTAGGTCGGGACTCTTGCCCTGAGAGTCAGTTGACTGGAAGGGATGGGGCAGTGCCTGAGCCGGGCAGGAAGACTTCAGGAGGGGACAGTTGAAGAGAGTCTTGTAAGCAGGATGAGACTGTTGCTGGTGAAGGTTCTGTTTGAGAACAGGGACCTAAAATGAAGGCTTCTCTGGTTTCCTTAGATCTAGCTGGGGCCCACTCCCTTCCTCAGATAAGCCCACCGGCACAGTGATTGCCTTTCTTAGGAAACACTGCAGCGTTGGGTTGCAGGTGACAGGCGCTGGAGTCTGCCTGCTTGGGTCTGGTCCTCGCTCTGTTACTTGCTCGCTGCCAACTCTGGCTGTGTCATCAGGCCTCCTGTGTGAAATGGACTCCCGAGGGTGCTGGGGTGGGGGTTGACAAGGGGCACTGGGCCTGCTTCCTGCAGCCTGCGGGCCTGAATGCTGTAGTTGCACTGTGACTGGTAGCTGTCATTATCGTTAGGTTCTCCATGAGTATGACAGGATTATTTCCCTGCCTGAGTTAACAAGGCATTTCCTCCCTGTGGGAGTAGTTAAAAGTTAGCTGTTCAGACCAGGGAATTCGTGTCTTACAAGGAAGTTAACACCAAGGAAGGCGATTACTGCGAGGCTGAGACTGCCCATTTCTTCGGTGATCTCTGAGGCTTTGCGGCCCCGGGCAATGGAGGTGTTGTTGGCTGCCACTCAGACTCTGGCTTTGACATCCTGCCTGTCCTGGGGTGAGATGCCCTCATCAGGGCCTCCACTGCCCCGGGCTTCATGGTGTGAGTCTTCTGTGCAGAGGCTGTGCCCAGGCAGAGCCCTGCCGGCTGGCTCTGAGGGAAAGATGGGCTCAGCACCGTTAGTGGGAGACGTTTTTCCTCCTGTTGCTCTAATTTCTACTTAAACGGTAGCTTTTCTGATTTTTCTGTGGGGGTAAACCTCTAAGTACTTATTTTCAGCTCTTTCATGATACCATCTTTCTGGTAAGAGCTGCGAATATCATGTGTGATTTTAGATAATTCGCTTCCCTTCCCTGGTTCAGTGTCCTTCTGGAGAATTTTTTTTTTTTTGAGACAGAGCCTCGCTTTGTTGCCCGGGCTAGAGTACCATGGCGTCATCCTAGCTCACAGCAACCTCAAACTCCTGGGCTCAAGCGATCCTCCTGCCTCAGCCTCCCGAGTAGCTGGGACTACAGGCATGCGCCACCATGCCCGGCTAATTTTTTCTATATATATTTTTAGTTGTCTGATTGATTTCTTTCTATTTTTAGTAGAGACAGGGTCTTGCTCTTGCTCAGGCTGGTTTCGAACTCCTGAGCTCAAACAATCTGCCCACCTCGGCCTCCCAGAGTGCTAGGATTACAGGCGTGAGCCACTGCACCCGGCCTGGAGAATTATTTTTAAACCCAGTGGGATTCGATGGGCCATTAACTTGCTTCTACTGTGGGTCACTAGCTTTTAGAGTGCCTTCGCCAGCCTTGAACCCTCCAATTGTTTCCTTCATTGGTTAAATGTGTTATTTATTGACGTCTGTTCTCTGCCATATGCATAACTTGAAATTACAGCAGTGTACGGTTCATCAGGGTTTGTGTTCCAAGAGGGTCAGTCCTGGATGACAGAAGAGCATCTGAGAAGCCATCGATCCAGACTTGAAGAGTCAAAGAACTTCTACAGTGGACGTTTGGCCTTGGTCAGGTCTAGTGGTGACTGAGTTTTGTATTCTCCCCCTCTTTCCAATTCGTAGTACTTAGTCATGGATTACTACGTGGGCGGTGACTTACTGACCCTACTCAGTAAATTTGAAGACAAGCTTCCGGAAGATATGGCAAGATTCTACATCGGGGAGATGGTGCTGGCCATCGACTCCATCCACCAGCTCCATTACGTGCACAGGTAATGCCCTTTGATGCTTGGTGTGGAAACCACATTGGGTGTGTTAAAGTGTTCCTTTCAGGCTTCCCTGAGTCGTATATGCCAGGTTCTAGGCTTCCCAAGAAGCCATGCTCGCTTTGAGCAGCCACAGCACAGATGCCAGCTTTTACTCTTACAGTTGTGATAGTCTAACTCCTGTCACCCTGTCTTTCGATATTCACATGGTACTGACTCCCCCTCTCCCTGCATGGTGATGTCCCCTCCCTGAGATGCCTGTCCTCCCCCCAGCTCATCCCTCTGCATCTCCTCTTCCTTCCTTCCTTCCTTCCTTCCTTCCTTCCTTCCTTCCTTCCTTCCTTCCTTCCTTCCTTCCTTCCTTCCTTCCTTCCT
>RJWJ010003556.1:0-84895 GCA_004363605.1 Indri indri
AAAGTGTGGCTTGAAGCCATTGTGTCTCCTGCACGGGATGAATCTCTGAGGATTGACAGGAAACCAGCCACATTCTCTATCCACCAGGTGCACACTTATACGTTATATGCTGTATGCTAATTTGAATGACAGTTCAAACTTATCTTTCATCAGTGTGCTATGATAAAAAAAAGGCTCTAAATTGCTTGCTGACCCTTTTAAGCAGGTTTACTTCACCACTGAAATAATCATCCTCCCTCTAAAGCTGCTGCTTAGGCTCCTGTGGTGTTACCATTTCGCTCCCTTGGAGAAGATAATATGAGAGGTTTAATCATCTGAAATAAATTGACTAGGGTTATTTCCTTAGTGACAACTTCGTTGTCATTCTGTAACACATTCTTAGATGCTGATGAACTTGATAAAATAAACAGGGACATTTTCTCTATCTAAAGAAAAAAATTAAGTCTTGAAAAATGCAATTTTACTTTTTGTTTCATGTCAGATATCTATTCAGGAGCTCTCCCATTTGCCAAAGAAGAGAATTTTACAGTGTGAGCTTAAACTCTCCTTTATTTAACTTTCTAAAATGCAGGCTCAGTGACAGAGAACTAAGAAAGGATATGAGCATCATAATTCATTAGCTAGACTTCATTCACTCCCACGGTGTCACATAATTATTTCTTAAATTATTTTATTATGCTTATGCAACTTTAAAAATGATTTAAGATGCCTTAAAATTTTCATGCTTTGCTTTACTTTCTGTGTATAAATTATTGAAGTTGTCATAAACTGGGCTCCTTTGAAGTGCATGTGGCAACAGAGGGGCTGCTGTACCAAGAGAGAAACTTTTTGGTAAAACTTCCTTAGAAATTGAAATAGCTGTTGAACAGATCTAGATCACGACTAATGACGTGTGGTTATTGTGGGTTGCACCGTTCCAACCCTGGCTGCGCACATGGTATTGTAAAGCAGGAGTTCTACTGAATGTTTAGGACCAAGCACACACTTTTTTTTTTCTTTATTCTTTGATACACTCTTTTATTTGTCAGTGCATGCTCACACTTATTTATATATTTAATTAGTTAATTTTAACAATTTAATAAGCACGTGTGAACCTGCCATGTAAAACAAGCTAAAACCTTGAAAATAATTTATATCAGCTTTTTGGTTCACCCCTTTCATTTTGTCCTGTCACAAAACACCCTTATTGTGACTCTTATATTCATTCCCTTGCTTCTTTTTTTATTACATCTGAGCTATTTCTAATATATTATGTCTACTGTAGTTATTATTAACTTTTAAATTAGAGTATAATGCTTCATGTAATTGAGACAGAATTTCACTGAATATTATATGATTGCTTTTGCTTGTTGCATGACATTGTAGTTAATTCATTTTCACTGCAATGTAGTATTTTATCATGTGAATATATTAATAGCACATTGGTTTATCCAGTCTCCAAGTGATGGACAATTGGGTTATTCCCAAGTTTTTGCTGCTTTTGATAGTGCTGCTATGAAAATTATTATCTTCTATTACACCTCTGCAATGGATTTTCTTGTGTGTACAGTAGGAGTTGAATTGCTGAGCCCTGAGATACATGAATATTCAATATTAGATGAGAAAGTCAAATTCTTTTCCAAAGTGATTGTGTTTATTTATATCACTTTCAGAAAAATAGTAAAGATCTCATAGATCCTCTTTAACAATTGGAATGTTCAGACATTTTAATTGTGAATTGAAGGGGCATAAGGATATCTCATTATAGGCTTAATTTTCATATCTCTGATATAATGAACAGCTCTTTGTATGCTTATTAGCCATATGTTTCCTATTCTGTGGAGGATTCTATCATTTCTTTCTATAATTTTATTCATTCTTGATATTAATTTATATCTTCTTGATATTGATCTTTTGTTCATTGTGTACACTGTAAATATATCATGCAAGTATATAACCCATGTTTTTACTTTCTTTAAGGTTTGTATTGTGGGACAAATATTAATTTTAGTGTAGACTAATTTACTAGTATTTAAATTTTTATAGTAAACGCTATAAGAAATCTTTCTATTCCCCAAGTTCTAAAATACTGTATCCTATATTTTCTACTAAGAATTTAAAATTTTTACTTTTGATATTTAAGTCCTTAATTCACGTGGGATAGATTTCTGCATAATTGCATGAGGTAGGCTCCAATTTCATTTTTATATAGATAATCATATCTCTCTAATTATTGATCAATCCCTGATTTTCTCACTGATCTTTGATAATATATCCATCACACCAAAGATCCATCCATACATGGTCATTTTTATCTGTCCTTGTACTATAATGTCTTAATTACTATAGTTCAATAATCAATCTTGACAGATGGTAGGAAAAAATCTTTCCTCTTGGTGCTTCTGCAGACGTGTCTTGGCTATGCTTGGCCCTTTATTTGTCATATGAATTTAGAATAATCTTTATAAAGTTCCATTAAAAAATTGCTCAGAAGTGGTTTGAAATTATATTGATCTTTTATATCAAGTTTTTGAGAATTGATATTTTTATGACATTGTCTTTCTGTCCATAAACAAAGTTTATATCTCTTTTTATTTGCCTAATCTTTAATACTTCTTCATAGAGTTTTATAATTTTTTTCTGTAGAAATGCCGAGCATCTTTTTTGGGGATTTATTCTTATTCAGTTGATATTTATTTGGTATGATTATAGAGTCAGTCATCTCTTGAATCATGTTTTTTAGTTTTGTGCCACTGGGAAATAGAAATGTATTTGGCTTTTGTATGTTAAGCTTATATCCATCCACTTTTCTTAGTACTGCCATTATTTCTAATGGTTTATTTGTATATTTTCTGGGGTTTCTAAGTAAATGATATCTCTAACTAATGACAGTTTTATGTCATCTTTTCTAATTCTTGTGACTCTAATTTTTTTGTTCATTTAATGATACCAGCAATATTGTTGATTAGAAGTTGTAAGTATGCTTCGTTGCCTTGTTTTTGATTTTAAGACTAATGCTATAGAATAATGTATTTTTTATAATTTTCATCATGTCAAGGATGTTTCTTTCAATACCTAGTTTACTAAGAGATTGTTATTATGGATGAGTTTTGTATTTTACCAAATTTCTGAGTTAATAAGATGACTACATAAATTTCTCTTTTAGTCTATTATTATGGAAAATTACATTAATGGATCTTATAAACTATTCTTGCATACCTGGAATAAATTCAATTTGATCATTGTGTATTAAAAATACAGTATAAGTTTTAATGTACTAATTGATTTAATTTTATTTATTTTTTGTAGCTTGGGAATTTTGGTTCTGCAATATACTTATGAATGAAGTAGTCCTATAATGATTTGTCTGATTTTGGTATCAGCATTATGTTGTTTTTATTGAGGAACAATTATCCTCTTTCTTTTGCTTGGGAGAATAGGCATGGAAATTTGTTGGAAGTTTGGTAGAATTTACCTTTTCTCTTTTTTTTTCTTTGTTTTCCTTTTCTTTCCTTTTTTTTAATTTTTATTTTTTATTTATATGTAAAACAGAGACGGGGTCTCGCTCTTGCTCAGGCTGGTCTTGAGAACTCTGGAGCTCAAACGATCCACCAGCCTCAGCCTCCCAGAGTGCTAGGATTACAGGCGTGAGCCACCTCACCTGGCCTGAACATGCCTTTTAAAACAATCAAGGCCCAGTGTTATGTTTACAGAAAAAAATTTTTTGGCCACTGCTTCAGTTTCATTAACAGTTATAGAACTATTAAATATTTTTATTTTTTTGGTAAATTACATTATTTAGGAATGGCATAGATTTGTTAATACTATCCTCTCATCTTTTTATTCTTTAAGTTATCTGCATATATGGCCCTTTCATTCATAACATTGCTTCTACTCCTCTCAGATAGATTAACAGAGGTTACTTATTTTGTTATATACCTCAATAAAGCTGAAAGAATTATTTTGTTATAATTTTCATGAAAAGAACTTTTTCTTTGTTTATCTTTTTAAAAAATATGAATTTCTGTTCTCTTGTTTATTATTTCTTTTGACATATTTTATTTGGGTTTATTCTTGGTTTAGAGTGAACCACCTAACTTCTTAGGAATATTTAGCTCATTAGTTTTGCCACTTTAAAAATTTCTATTATGAATATTTAAGAACACAAAATCCTTCAAACCACTGTGTTCGGTGCATTCCACATGCTTTGATATGTAATGTTGCCATTATCTTTGTAAGAAGCCCATTATGATTTCTTTTTTAACCTGTGAGTAGCTTAGCAGCATGCTTTTTGCAATTTCTCCTTGAAATAATGAGAGTAGTTTTTGTTTCCTATGATGAACCCTGACAAATGCACACTCTAAACTCTGTTTCCTGATCTGCAAAGGTACGATAATAATAGTACATACCTTGTAGCTTTGTTTTGAAGAGTCAGTGAATTAATGAAGGTATTCACTCAACACAGTGCCTGGCACATAATAGTTCATAAAAAATATTACCATTGATTATTTTTATATTGTACCTTTACCCTCATTATATTTTTCCAAAATTGGAGAATTTAGGGCTTGTAGAGACACTTTCAGCATGCTTAAAGACAGCATGCTAAGTGAATTCTATATGAGCAAATATTTGATTTAATCACACATTAATGAAAAATAAAAATTTGGAAAATGCTGCTACCTGGACATATTATCATATTTTCCTATAGCTTAACATACCTCTCTCTGTATTTTTAAGAAAAAACTCTTGTGCTGTAAGAAGCACAAGGGATAATCCAAGTTTAATAGCTATGCCCCAAAGAAAATAAGTCATCCCACACCATACCTTAAATGAGTATATTTCTGAACAATATGCATTTATACATTTATCATATTTGAATAGCTATAATCTGTAATCAGTGAGCAGAAAATCAGAGAATACAATGCCAGTAAGAATTCAACACAAATTCACTTGTGTAGATTTAAATTGCAGAGGTTTTATAATAAAATAGAAAGTCCACCCTTTCACTTCTACAGATAGCTAATTAGTAACCTCCCTCTAGTGTGAAAATGCTCTTGCTAAGAACAAGACCCCTTTCTGAAAAAGAAATGCACATATCTTAGCATAAAAAACAACTTATTTGCTTTATGAGCTTGGCTTTCTCTATTTGGATACAAGCTATAATTTAAAAAATATATTTCCACAGTGCCTTAAAGTTTTAAAGGCATCTTCCCATCCACAACTCATTTAATCCTTTATAATTTTTGGTGAGATAAACATGGCAGTATTATGATGCCCATTTCACAGAGGAACAAACAGAAGCCCATAGCAGTGAAATGACTTAGGACGGAGACTCTGTAAGCAAGTAGCAGAATCAAGACAAAAACTCAGATTTCCTAACCTCCTAGTCAGTGCCCTTTTTAGTACACCCTGTCTCCAAACATACTGTCCATTCTTTCCCTGCATGCATTTTGATCTTAATCAAATTAGCCAACTTGTTTTATATTTTCCCAAGTATTGTGTTCCTAGAAGACAGAGTCTTTTTAGAGGACAAATATATCTATTTATCTTCAACAAGAACACTATGTTTTTCTCAATTGTTAATACAAGCTACAAACTATTGAAAATTGTAATGTCCTGTTTAAAGAGATGGTTTTATTTCAACTCACATATAACAACACTTGGATGAAGAATCTGACTCAGTGGTATTAAGTAACTTGTTGCATAATCTATGAATATTTGAGCCAGGAGTCATCATCTCTGGTTAGTCTGACTCAGAAGCCATGGTTCAGTCACTGTATTACTCTATAGCAAAGGAATGAATGGGCAAAGGAATGACTAAGTTTAATTTGGCAGTGATGTTAATGCACTCTACAGAAAAACATAAAACAATTTTGACCTTCAAGCATTTTTTTTGTTAAAGAATAAAATGATTATTTCTAATCACTTACTTTTTGCTTGGTGTTGCATATATATAATTTTTTATTTCTGCATCATTACTATGGGAGGTAATATTGTTATCATTATTTCTATTTTATAGATGGAGTAATTAATAAACATGTCAAATATGTTGTAACATTCTCAAGGGTAGCTCGTTAAATGGTTTTCAATAGATTCCAAATTCAGTTCCATTCACAATTAAAGCCTACACTTTTACATTTATTAGTATGTCTAAATTTATTGTGAAAAGAAAAATTAGTTATAGAATATTACAAAAAAAACCCACTGAACCAGATAGGAGTTGTATGGTAATTCAAAGTATTAATATTTGGCATAGTTTCTGGTGTCTTAGAATAGAAAATAAGTATTTTTAATATACTTATGTGCATAAAACCATTACTCAGAAAAATCTGGGGAGCATACATTAGCATAATACTTCCAGTATCCTGGAGCACTTGGTGTTATGAGCCACCCTTCCACTAGAGAACATCTAGATTCTGGACAGGGCACACTTTTTTAATGCACTGGCTGACTCAATGAAAGGGAAGAGCTATCACTCTGAATGTTCCTCACTCTCCTTCTCCAATACACTGAGGTGGGCCCTAGCTGGAGGTATTGAATTGTAGGTAGCTGGGAGGAGTACAGGGCCCTGAGAGAAGATGCCAAGGACAGCACTGTATTGATGAGGATACTGAGATTTGAACTAGCAGTGAGGGCTAGACGCTAACTACGGCTCTCTAGAGTTCAGCATGGATCTTTGACAGTATTTAATTATTTATTGTTGCAAAGCAATCATGCTTTATTATAATGGCTTAAAACAACAATAATAATTTATTATCTCATGATTTTTGCGGGTGAGAAGTTCAAACAAGGTGCAGAGGGGATGACTTGTTTCTGTTCCATGATGTCTGGGGCCTCAGCAGGAAGAATTGAAGGCTAGAGGCTAGTATCATCTGAAAGCTTGACTGAGGCAGAAGGACCTACTTCCAAAGTGGCTCACTCACAGAGGTGGCAAGTTGGTGCTGGCAAATTAGTTCCTTTCCACATGCGCCTTTCTATAAGTGGGCCTCTTCACAGATCTGCTTGAGTGGCTTCAAGATATAGTGGTGGCTTTCCTCGGAATGAGAGATCCAAGAGTGGCCGAGGCGGACATTGCAATGTCATTGATGGTTTAGTTTTAGGAGTCACAGAATGTTATTTCTACAGTATTTTATTGATCATACAGGCCAGCCACAATTCAATGTGGGAAGGACCTACATAAGGACATGAATACCAGGAAGTGAGATTACTGGAGGCCATCACCACAGTGGATGAACTGGTCCAAGGTTATTGCTCCTTTCAGCTACTGGCAAAAGTGGAAGTGAATTATATGTGGAGAGAGCTGTTTCCTCTTTTAGGCTTCCAGGATTCTTTCAGATTAAGATCAATCGAAATGCTTAAAATCAAGGGTCATTAAACATGCACTAGAAGATCAATCTAATATAGGGGAGAGTTATCAGGGAGAAATAAATGATTATTTGATTACTCAAGGACTTCAGATACTAAACTTTTCAAAGGCAGAAAAGGAATATATATAAAAAATATTTAAAACAATTTAAAAATATTTAAAACAATATTTTGTGGGTTAAGATATTAGATGGAACACAAAGGAAAAGAGAACAGGAGAGGATAAAACAGCAATAAGATATTTTCTGGAAGCCAGAAAGAAGATGAATGAGTAGAAAATAATATAGGTGACTTAAGAGATCCAGCCTCTAAATTTGCAGTAAATAAAGCTGAGAAACAAGCTAATTTACACTGCAGATGCTTTCAAAGGCAGAGGAACAAGTAACACCTGGAAGAAGCGAGGGAGGTGCCAAAAAGAGTAGTTTTGTGTAACAGTTATTTAAGAAGCAATTGTATCCCTTGATCCCCTCCCACAATCTAAGCATCTGGGAAAATGGTCTTCACCACCTGGACAGAAGTCTGAAAATGGATTCCCTAGAAAGGGTAAAACACAGAGTTTCTGTACTGGAGGATGCCAGGCAGAGTTGAGTGCCTGTATCTCTTGCAAAGAAATAAAAGTGATTTTATGTGTGTTGAACACTAAATACTGAGCCCTTCACTGCTTTTTCTCTGCTTGGCTCCAGAGAAGCTGACCAGCCCAAGAAGAAATGCAGAAAAATACTGGCACCATGTCCTGGAGTGACACCCATGAAGTCCATTCACATTCCTTGGGACAGAATTACTCACAGGACTTTATTAGGGGTCTGGGAAACATATTGTCTGGCTACAAGTCACCTTCCTGCCACAACCTCACATGCCACTGATAGTCAATTTATACCATACTTTGCTATAGGAAGTGATATTGTTAAGAGAATAGATCACTAATTAGAAAGAAAGGTATAAGTTAGCATCCTTGTAGATATATCTAGTCCTACTGGTGGCACTCCTGGCAGTCAAAGTATAGAGCATGGTCACTCCAAGGCCATAGCTTCACAGGGGTCCTAACCGGTTGTCTTAGCCTTAGGGAGCCAATTAGGTATCCTACTTTCTATCTTAATACCTCTATTCCTATCAATACCATGGATAAAAGACTTCAATTTGCTCCTTTTTGTTTTGTTTTTCTCCCCTACAAGGCAGGCATTGATCTATGGTTTAACTAACTAGTTATCATTACAGATTATCTGGGTACTTTTCAAACTGTTCTAAAGAAAAAAATTTCAAAAAATCAACATAGTAGCCATACTATAAATATCTAATCAAACAAATATTACTAAGAGAAATGACTTGTGGCATGACATTTTAGAAACTGTGTGACAATTTGAAAGCATGATCCCCCAATTTCTTTGACGCTCCTCCATTGAAGGTGGTCTATGTATGCTTCTCTTGTATTTGAGTGGGCTTGTGAATGCTTCGAACAATAAAGTATGATGACAATTGAGCAAAGCCGCCAAATCATTCCAGTCCGGGGGCTAGATGTGAGTGAATAAGGCATCCTGGAAATGGGCCCTTCAGTCCCAGTTCTTAGAGCTCCCAGTTATTTGAGTCATTCCTGGCTGTTCAAAGCTTTCTGGTTGAGGCCTCAAACACCTTGGAGAGGAAGCAAGCACTGCACCCTGTCTCAATTATTGCCCCACAGAGTCTGAGCACAATAAAATTATTGTTATTTTATTCCACTAAGTTTTGAGACCATGACTAATACAGAAATAGAAACTGGAACAAAATCTGATATCAGAAGTGGGGTGCTACCATTAATATAATAAAAATCTAAAACATGTAGCTTTGAGATTTCGTGGTGGTTGAAAGCTGGGCAGCCTTGAGAAGCTTGTTAGTGGAACCTGGGAAGGCCTTAGGGAAGTTGTTGGTGAAGGTTTAAAGGAGAATGAGCAAAATTCTCCAGGAGGAAAAGAGACTCCCGTTAAGTAGCAGTGGAAAATTTTAAATATTGCCACCAGTAGGAATTCAAGAAATAGAAAACATATTTAAGGAAAGGATGGATCTGGCTAAGAATATTTCCAGAAGGGATGTTGAAGGTGGTAGCTAGTGTCCTTTACCTGCATATTATAAGAAAGTATATACAGAAATGACCTAAAAAAAAAAAAAAAAAAAAAAAGGAAAAAAGGAACTTTTCAGTTTTCAAAAAATATTTACAGGAGCTATAATATATTTAAAATTTTGCGTTTGAAAGTACAGCTCTTTATCACTCCCCATCTGTCCCATGAAGGATACAATTAGTCCAGGGCACTTCCAGGAAAACATGGTCTTAGGGTAAAGAAGATGGCAAGTGGGGGCGATAAAACTTTTTTGTTAGGACCTCAGAAATATATGAAGGTGTTGCTTTATAGTTTTTCTCAGTCAAAAAGCCATTTTAATGCATACACTTCAAAGACCCTCTCTGTTCAATAGGACTTTCATAGGCTAAGATAAATCCAGAACAACTCTCATAAAGGAGGACCGGACCATAAACTGGCAACATGTGCTACCTGGATTTCAGAGTTATTATGCCCCAGGGATAGCTATATGCCTCTCATTGATCCTTCATACCAAGAGTACCCTAATGTTTATCCCAAGGTCATACCCCATGTATGTTGGGTAGTTGGGTGGTTGGCTGGTCTCTTTAGTCTAAGAATTTTTTAAGAGGAATCATGAGTGATGAGTATTATCCAAGTCTTGACTTGATTTGGGTGACAGCATTCTGGCTTTGAGTCTAAGACTGATTCTGTTACGAGATGGTCCTTTTGAGCACTAGTAAGAGAGGGTAAGGGTATTTTTCATATGGAAAGAATGTTATGTTAATAATTTGTGGCCAGAAGACAAATTTTGGGGTTTTGAATTACACTACAAATTTTTTTGATACTATTCCCTCAATAGGTTGTGATTATGTCCACTTTCCTTGAGACTTAGGAGTCTTGTGTCTTCTGAGGAAAGATCTTTTCACCTTCTGTCAGGTTTTCTTGGAACATCCTCTCTTAGGATGCTGTTTTGTAGAAACAAGCCATCATGCTGTGAGTAGCCTGTGCCACATGAAGAGGCGCGTGTAGCACTGCCTGCCTGTCAGCATGCTCAGCTGAGAACAGCCTTCACATTATCTCAGTCAGATGCCAGATATGTGGGTAAAGAAGTCATATTGGATGCGGATCTTTCGGTTGCAACTATTCTAGTTCCCATCTCTTGGAGTCATCTCTAGCTATTTTATTCTTCCTAGCTGGGGCCCCACACATTGCAGAACAGAGACTAACTATTCCTGCTGTTCTCTGTTGTCTTAGTCTGTTTTCTTTTGCTTATATCAGCATACCTAAAACCAAATAATTTATAAAGTAAAGAAATTTATTTGTTACAGTTATGGAGGCTGGGAAATCCAAGGTTGAGGGGGTGTATCTGTTGAAAGCCTTCTTGCTGGTGGACACTCTACAGAGTCCTGAGGTGTTGCAGGGCCTCATATGGCAAGGGGATTGAGCATGCTAGCTAAGGTCTCTCTTCCTCTTTTCATAAAACCACCAGTCCCACTCCCATAATAACCCATTAATCCATTAGTCATCAATGGATTAATCTATTCATGAGGGCAGAACTTTATGATTCAATCACCTCTTAAAAAACCTACCTCTCAATATGACCACATTGGGCATTGAGTTTCAATGTGAGTTTTTGAGGGGACAAACGTTCAAACTATAACGCCTGTTCAAAGTCGGGACTCACAGAATTCATGAACAAGATGGTCGTTTATAACATTAAGTTTCAGAGTAGTTTCAAAATGAAAGTCACAGGAACACAATGAAAGGTTCATTTAAATATATATATATTTTATAAATATATATATTATGGAATACACTATTCCATAATAGTAGCTAACAGGGATTTTCATAAACATAATCAATATTGGGAGATGAGTTTTGCAGATCTAACGTCATTATCAAAAAAGATATTTGTAGTTATTGTGGAGGTTGCATTTTCATTGGACAAATGCAGCATACACAATACAAACACACACACACGCGCGCGCACACACACACACACACACACACACACACATTAGTTTGCCAGAGCTGCCATAACAAGTACCATAGACTGGTGACTTAAACAACAGAAATCTATTTTCTCACGGTTCTGGAGGCTAGAAGTCTGAGATCAAAGTGTCAGCAAAGTTGTTTTCTTTGAGGCCCCTCTCTTTGGCTTGCAGATGGTCATCTTCTCCCTGTGTCTTCGCACGGTCTTTCCTTTTTGCTAGTTTATGTCCTAATCTGCTCTTCTTATAAGGACACTAGTCATGCAGGATTAGGGCCTAATCCAATGACATCACATAAGCTTACATACCTCTTCAAAGACCCACTCTCCAAATACAGTCATATTGTGAGGTTTTGGGAGTTAAGACTTCAACTTAAGAATTTTGGAGAAGAAAACAGTTCAGCCCATGACTTTATGTATGTGTGTGTCTATCTATTAATATAATATAGATTTTAATAGACATTATGGATCTATCTATCTATCTATCTATCTTTCTATCTATCTAATCTCCAACCAGGAGACAATCAATTTGACAAGCTGGCTTAAATTTCATAAAGACATTTTACAGTATTTCTTCTTACTTTCCCTGAGACACTTGTTTTTCATTATCTGGGAATAAATTTCAAGTCTTTGCTGAATGGATCACTCCTAAAAGAACAGTATCTATTTAATGATGTTTCTTCTAATTTAGCCTTTGGGGAAGGAAACAGGAAAAAAACATCCAGCATTCTTCCTATCTGTTATAGCTAGACATTGGACACCAAGATGTTATCTTACTAAGAAGGTTCTGTAAAATTTTAGCTGTGTTTTTATCACAGGGGCACAAGATCTGGTCACCAGCAGTCCTAATTTATATCTCTCAACATTCTAAAACTTTTCAAGTTCAGAGTGTACTTGGTGAAATGAATCCAGAGCCTTCCTAGAAAATACTTATGCTGTGTTTTCTATTTAATTGTGAGAGAAGTTCAATATATTCACATAAAGAGAATTGAAGGAGATAGAAAGTATTTCTTAGCAATGTTTCTTTTTTACCTCGGACTTAATAAAAGAGAAAGAAAAAAAATTGATGTTTTCTGTGCTAAAGAAAAATGCCCATACACTGTAAACATGAACTCTTTAGAAGATAATGCAGAATGCCAGATATTGAAATGCTTTTTATATTAGTTGAGAACATTTCAGAATCATCTGAAGAAGTGCAATTATTTTGTGGGATAAGCCAAGGCTCTGTCTGTTTGAGGAATATGTTGTACTTTTACATGGAACACCATTAAAAATAACAAACCACATCAGTGGCAAAGGCTAAAATAAACTTCAGCCAGAGAGAATAAAGTGGGAATACTTTATGTCCCATGACTCCAGGTCAGCCAAATCAAAGCCTGAGAGGCCAAAAATTCTCTCTGGATCCCTGGATATTTTCTTTCAGGCTGTGGGCTGGGTGTCTGCTGCCCACTAGGAATGAATTATACTTTATACGTTAATGTTAGCAGGCACAAGAAGCAGGCTTACAGGACTCTCGGCGATCCTGGCTCTCACGGGTCTCCTGTTGACAACTACTGACTGAGGCCCCTTGGCCCTTTACTCACAGCATTTCAGGAATCTGTGAGTGTCGTCTTCTCTTCTACATTTTTAAAGTCAGATAAATAAGCAAATTAAGTAATACATCTTGCTCACGTCCATTTGATCTCTCACTTTGGTCTTAGTGACTTATTTACATGTGAGGTGGCGTGGGTGTTCTAATGATTCGATTCTTACCTGTGCACTGTGCTTTCATGCAGAGGCCTCCTTGGTCATCTGTTACCATCTGAAGGTTTGCCTGGCCCCTGTCATCTCCATCTTAGCATTTTCTCTCCTTCATTATGCTCATTATAACTTTAAATTGTTTTTTTTTCCCGTTGTCTATGTTTTGACCTATTTACCATATTGCAATAGAAGCTGCAAGAAGGCCATGCCTTTCTTATTCAAATTTATAGTCCTCAAGTAAAAATTAGGCATTCAATATATGTTTATGAAAAAATCAAGGATTAGGAGAAACAGCTATAATATGGAATTTCTTTCGAGGTTGTTATGTTTTTCTTATCAACTGCATTTAGTTCTTGTCAAAATTTCTGGCTTATAACAGAAATCATAAGTCATAGTATATACCCCTGGATTTCAGACAGAACTTACCATAAGAATCGCCTTCTACTTCAGGTTCCTGGACAAATCTTAAGTTGGTTAATGAGGAAAACATTGCATTCCATTAGTGTAATCTTACCTTTGTAGTTTTCTTAGATGCTAAAAAGCAATTTAAATAGATTTCCCAAAGTTTGTCTCATTACAGTTAAGTAGGAACCTTTGTGTGACTGTTTTGGCATAAATAGTACAAAGCAGATGAGATGCATCATTGTTGACAATGCAAAGGAAAGTATATAGATTTTGGGTTTGCACAGCACCTTTTCTATAAACAAATACTGTGGAAAAAAAAATAAAATAAAAGTTTGAAGTAATGTAGACAACTACATTAAGAAAATCCAAAAGGAACTTTTAACAAAGAACAGGCTTTCTACTTTGTAGGTGACATGTCACAGAATATCTAAATTTCAAAGTGTTTAGATCATGTTGGTTTCATTTACATGAGTACATTTGTTGTATTTATTCAGAATTGTGCACACCAATTATGATTATAAAGTTCTAAAACACGGTTTCCACTAATCATTGCAACTACTGGAGCTCTGGTAACACCCAGAGGGTCACACTCTAGCTATTATGATATTCATTAGTCCAAAAGGGAGTCTTCATTTGCACAGCAAACATAAGCAAGGAAGCTTTGGTGATATGGAGGATTTTATCTACATCATTCACAAAAATTAATTCAATGTGAATTATAGATCTACATTGGAAAGGTTAAACAATAAAGCTTTTAGAAAAAAAGAGGGGAGTATTTCATGACCATGGGATTGGTGAAAATTTCTGAACAAGATTCAAAAAATCACCAACAGTAAAATTAAAAACTGATAAATTTGTCTTCTGCTTATCAAAAGTCCTCAGCAAGAAAGGCAAAAGGCAAACCACAGTCTGGAAGGAAATATTTTTGAAATATTTATCCAATAAAGCCTTCATCTCTAGAACAGATTTTAAGAATTCTACAAATCAAGTAAGAAAAATACAGAGAATTCTATCTGAAAAAAATAGCACAATTCTCAAAGAGGTATACATAACAAGTGTATTTACAAGCACATGTGAAAATGCTCAACAGAGAAATGGAAATTAAAACTATGATTTAAAACCAGCATCCAACCACTACCATAGTTAAAAAAAGACTGTCAGTTAAAAATGTTGGCAAAAATGTTGAGTAATGGAAAGTCTCATACATGTTGGTGGGTTGGTTAATTGTTCTAACTACTTTGAAAAATTTTTAGCAGTATCCACTAAAACTACAGATTCACCAACCCTATGATTCAATAATTCTACTCCAAGGTATACACTGTAGAGAAATGAGTGCATACATCTATGAAAAAGATGTACAAGTATGTTCACAGCAACTCAATTGTTAGAGAGTGGATAAATATGTCACAATATATTCATTTAGTAATACTGCACAGCAATAAAAAAAATAAGTTCTCCATGTGTAACCACATGGATGAAGCCCAAAATGGTAATATTAAATGAAAGAAGACCAACATAAAAGCACTCATAATGTAAAATTCCATTTATATGAAGTTCAAGATCAGGCAAATCTAGGCATGGTGACAGAAGTCACAGTAATGTTTACCTTCTGGGAGGGGCAGGTATTGACTGGAAAAAGACTCGGTAAAGTCTTACGGAGTAAGGCAATGTTTTGTCATTGATCTGGGGGGGGGATTAAAAGGGTGTATACAAATATAAACGATTTATTATGTTGTACACTTAAGATTCTTTTATTTTATGTAAGTTATAACTCAATATAACATATATATTGTGTGTTAATTATATCTTCTTACTTTTTATTTTCTGGATGCTTTGGCACCTGTGGCTTCACTGACTGGGGAGAGACTCCCCCTCCCAGAGATAGTCAATTTTTAAATATAGTAAACTTTCATATGCAAACTAAAAATCCAGTCCCCATACTCTGAATCACCTCTTCTGTCTGGCTGTTACATTCCAGGTGGCAGAATGCCTCTGCCTTTATTAATGCAGGGCCAGGTACCAGACAATTAGAGAGAGTTCCTATACCCCAAAGTCTCCTGACATTGCTCAAACTAGCCGATCCTAAGGCTGCTTAGCCTGGCCTTGCCTTTCTCATGAAACCAAAATAAAGGCTCCTGCATGCTTTCCCCTCATTCTTTCTGCCTCTTGAGCAGCCCCAGTGCCTCTCTCTGTGGCTCTCATTGACATAGCATGTCCCTTCCTGTGGGGAATTGCAGCAAACTATGTTTTCAATGGCAATCATCTCATTATCTATTGGCCTCACCATACCTGAATAATAATGGAAATTACATTTTAAAACACAATAAAATAAACAAAAATGATAATGCTAGGATGTTTTATGAGTCATTCTTGTAAACAACCGCAATTAAAAAATAGTTAATTCCATAGTTAGGGCTAGACTTAAATGAGTAATCAATCAATCAATAATAAACTAAACTCTTAAAAAGACTCAGAGCATGGTGACCACCAGGATAGTAGGTGATAGTGGATAGTAAGAACAAATGGCACAAACATAAATGGGCAGAAAAATTTTCAAATGATGTTTTGTGTCAATGTATTATTGACAATGCTATATATTTTATTTTACACATTTCTAGGTAATCACGTATATAGAATAACACAGCATCATTAGAACTATTTATATATTGTAAGCAACAGAGGATGCAATTCAAATAAAGAGAAAAAAATAAAGAGAGAAGAGAGAGAAGAGAGAGAGAGAGAGAGAGAAAAAAGAGAGAAAAGAGAGAAAAGAGAGAAAGAAAGAAAGAAAAAGGAAAGAAAGGAAAGGAAGGAAATAAATTTTCTGACTGATAAAACCGAGCGAGCATGGGACATTCAGCATCCCAAAATAACATGAGAATTGTTGTGGAACACCTGAATGTCAATTAAGCCATTTACCAAGAGAAGAAGGAAGGAAACTGAGGGGTAGGAATGAGGGTTGTGGAGCCATTTGGAACAACAAAATGTATGTTACAAAGTTGTGCTTGTGATGCCTCTTTTCTTTGTCCCTTTAGTTATTATGACTTCTTACTAGAAAAATATGTTAACGTGAATCAGAAAATCTGACCACCAAATAAAGACATTTGATGATTCATGAATATACATACATATGACAAAATCTCTTTTTTGATTATACATAAAATTGTGGTCTTTGTTTTTGACAAGTTAGTTTGAATGCCTGAAGGTGCATTTAGTTTTCACATTCATTTTCTCAGTAACTTGCCCTTGTGTGTTTTATCCTTTTAGACACTTGAAGAGAGGGGAGATTGCAGCTCACAGTCTGATATAGACAGGAAGGATTGACTCTCAAATCCTCGAAAGATCATACAATCACCTGATATTCAAACAGCCAACTTAATTAAACCTACTACAGTTAAGGGAGAGCATCACCTCAACAGAGTTTTAGTAGTTTCAGAAAGGAGAGGTGACAGGTAGGGATTTGTTGGAGATCAGGCTCTGAGATCAAGTACTTTAAGGCAGATCTTTTAATGTATACATTTGGTTGGGATTGGGTAATGTTCACTATGTTCATGATGTAGTATTTTTGATTTAATGAACACAAAATGGCATTTGAAGGAATTTTTGATTACTAAATGATTGATAAATTAGCTGTTTGGCCAAGTGAGCAACCCATTGTTCCTAGAGCAGAAGAGCAGAGCTGTTTACCCAGATGAGCAAACTATTTGTTCAGATGTATTGGCTTTTAGGAAAATTCTTGGAGCCAATGGTGAAGTTAGTTATTGGTTTACAGCCTAATCTTCCCAGCCAAGAATCTCCTGGAACAAATAGGAAAGTGATGTTGACACAGCGGCTTCAGATCTCAATCCCAACAGTTAAGCTCTGTGGATGCAGGTGGCCTCAGTTCTCAAAATTAAATGCAGAAGATGAAGAATGACATTTTGTTGTAAAGACTCTGAAACCACTGGGATGGCATGTGGGTTGGGAAGGGTTAATCAGAAAGAAAGTCAATTTTGAGGATGTTTTAGGTGCATTCTAAGATTCAAAACGAGTCTGGAACTTTTTTGATTATGAGACATATTTTTCACCCAAGTTTATATATTGTCATGGGCTGTGTTTCCTTTCATGAAAGCCTATTCCTCCATGGCCTAAGGAGATTAGGAGCGGAAGCTTTCCATATTCCTCTCAAATGTATGATGATGCGAGAAGGCATCTTGATATTCTGCCTTCTGAAGCCAATCATTTACATGGCTCTGTTTTTGTTTATTTGTTTTGCCCCTATCCTCACCCCACATGTATCATACTTGAAAAGCAAGGCCTCGCCTGCCCCTTCAAGGCTTTGATGCCCCCAGCATGTCATCACTGGGCGGCTGACCCTCACCATGGGTCCCCCTTCCATGAGTGAAGGCAGCTTAATCACTATTAGCCTTTGTCCCCATGTAGGCTAGTTGACATAAAGATACATTTTGGAAATTGGACAGAGGAGAGTAATTGGCTGCTACCTGAGTCTTTCAAAACATCTTGGTCACAACATAGCCTCATACCCTCCCCACCCCCGAGTATAATAGAGTTAGTATTAAGTTGGGATGGGGATACCAGACCAGGATTAAAGGGTAAACAGGTTTTGAGTCACTAAAGGGCCATTGTCACAGATATAGACAAAAAATACCTTCAATTTATGAGTAGCTTCAAAGTGATTGGTGCAAAAAACTAGAGAATTCATTAAAGGAAACATTCAACAAACTCCAGCAAACCCTGGATTCTGTCAGTTGTTTGAGGGCTCTCTCACCCAAATACATTGGTAGCTATTACTATATAACAGCACTTAATACCCTTGCTGGTTGGGATTTGGAGCTCACCTTTCTGAGATGGCCTAGAGATTTACCACAGGAAGCTGGGAATTACTCAAGTAAGTTTTTGAATGAGGTGAGATCAGAGAGATAAATCATGGTATTATTCAGTTAGAAAGCAAACCCCCTTCCTAGGAGATCTCCCTATAAAGGAAAGTGTACAAGAAGAGTAGTGAGTAGTTAGAACTTGTATTCCCAGCTCTTTCCAGATTCACGACAGCAAGTATTATGTGCCTTGGAGAATAAACTAGAATTCCAAGCTGTACTCTGGAGATGGCTTTTGCAGCTAGTACTCTAAGCTGCATTCCACTCCTACCTCTTTCCATATTCAAAGGCATTATGAATTGCTTCAACCTTGATTGCTCCCTATTTTAATAGCACATTTTACTTTTCTTATGTTATCTAGGGGAGTACTCTATAATATATCTGACTTCCATCATGGTTATACATTGTCTTTTCCCATCTCATACAATATTAAGATCTTTTAAGCCCACAGACTTGATGCATTCATGCGATTTTTAGTAATTGCCAACTATGTGACAGTTCTGTGGTAGTTACTAGGGAAGCAAAAAGAAAGGCATCATATTTGTCCTCAAATAACCTATTTAACAAATCTGCATTTTACTCATGGTCCTAGCTTCCTAAGTCCTTCACATCTTATCTTACATATCACAAACTTTCCGTAAATATTTCTAGTGTTTAGAGCTAGATGGAGTCTTATTATTTAAGAACATGGACTTTAAAGTCATCATACCTAAGTTTGGATTAGTTATCTCAAGGTGGATTAAGGACCACTCTAAAATTTATTACTCATTTGATGTATTTTTACAAATATAAACACAGTCAATCATATAAAGTTGTTAGCATTGTATGTGGAATATAGTAGGTTCTCCACAAATATGAAGTCTTATTAGTAACTAATATCTAGTTCAAGAGTTACCAAAGTTCTGCAAGTATTTGTGGCTTTGTAGCCATATGGTCTCAGTGGCAACTACTCACCTTCGACATTGAGCACACAGGTAGCCATAGACAGCATGTAAACAAATGGATGTGTCTGAGTTCCAAGAAAACTTCACATGCAAATACAGGTGGCTGGCCAGATTTGGAACATTGGCCATAGTTTTCTGACCTCTGAGCTATTCCAATTTTCCAAATTTATAAAAAAGAAAATTAAAAATATGGAAGAATAAATTATCCTGCATGTCATATGCACGCCTGTCTTGTTAAAACCAATACATTTGTACCATCTTCCCTGTCAGTCGAGATACTTGCTGATGGTTAAGTTTACATAAAGTAGACTTAAATTTCCTAACAATTCCCTTAATATGATCCTTAACTCTTCATTTTATCACAAGAATTGGATCTAAAGAATAGTTAATCTCAGTACAATCATTATTTGCCTCTCAGATGAAATGGACTTTTATTTCAGAACTTAAAAAGCTAAGAAAATAGATTGTGCCAATTAGAAAAATACAAAATTCAGGCTTCATAGACCACAGTGGTCTGACTTCAATATAGGAGAGTCCAGAAACTTCCAGTTTTTTCAGGCTAAATATTGCTATGCTTCATTATATATTCTTTAAATATTACCTGTTTCCTTCTCTTTGATGTAAACATATTTTGTAACTTTTCTGCTTTGGCCGTAAGCAATAGTGTCACAATAAACGAAAGGGGTCTTTATGGGAATTATAATAAGAAACAAATACATTGCAAATAACTTCACATTTTAGAGGAGGTTCACTCAGTACTTTCTCCAGTGTTGTACTCGTGGCAGAATGGTCAAATGTATATTGGCAACAACAATTTTGTTGTTGTCGTGAACTCCTTTTCAAAATTATATAAGTAGTTTGTAGTCAAAATTGTAAACTAGACTATATGCCAAAGTCATAGAATCAGCTCAACTCTACTGATTGCTGTCTTTGGGGGTTGGACCAAGGTTTTTTAAATTTTAAACTACCAGATCATTCTGATGATCAGCTACATTTAGGAACCACTCATCTATACCACTCTCTTGGTGTTTATCTTCTTGTATTAAAGAGAATACATGTTTTATCCTTGTAACAGGAGAAGCAATAGGGTTATGTCATACTATTTTATTTTCTGTATAGTTTCCAGTTCAGAGAATATATCCGATAAATATTTGTTGATGAGGATAGGCAAAGGAACAATTCCCATTCCTCTAATGCATTTCATTCCAGTGTAAAAGAATTTTTAGAAATATATCTAACATAACAGATTATGAGAATTAAAAATGACCGCTTTCAATATATGAAGGACAAATATCAATAATTGCTAACAATAAGGTCCTCTTACCCAAGGCCATATGTGTGTATACCAGATTCCAGAGAAACCCTATTTATTACAGAGAGACTACTTAAGGGGTAGTATGGGGTGACATTCCCATAACTCCCAACTTTATCTTCAACTGTGAATCCCATGAGTAGACACTGATATTGTTAAACCGTTTGTAGAGACAGCTGGTGTGATTGTTAAGGCTGTGTGGTTACCAGCCAACTTCCAAATTCCACCTACTTTTCTTCTTTCATATGCAATACAGCAATTCATTTCCATTCCACTCTCAAAACTTTTGGAGAACCCTAAAAAGTTCTTTGGTGTGCTTTCAAAGTTCCCCAGGATCCCAGTGCTGTCATATATCCTGAATATGACCCTCTTTTCGCTCTAATGATCAACCACCATGGTGAGAGTGTGTGTGTGTACGTGTATCTCACCTGGGACTACTTAAAGATGCCCTTTCTTTTGTCTTTGGGCATCCCTGAATTGAGAGGAAGATGAATGTCTAGAACCTGTAACCCAGAGCTTTGGGGTGTTCAAAGACCAAATTCTTTTTTTGTGCTTTACATCAGTTTTGTGCTGTATCTATTTTTATTATACCCATGTTACAGAGGCAGAAATTTGAAGCTTTGGCAGTGAAGTGATTTTGCAGATGTCACATAACAGAGGAAATAGTGAATTCTGGATAAAAGCCCAAGTCCTACTGAATTGGGGAGTGGGTCACTACCTCAGGGACACTGGCAGTGCCCAGGTGGAAACACATCTCTGGCAGGTTTTCCTAAGGACCCTCCCCAACTTCTGTGAAAAAAGGGACATTGCAGGAAAGGAGATAGCCACCTGGAGGAGGGGTGAGGGAATGGGGACAGAAACTCAGATGATTTATACAAGCAAGATGTGTGAGTCAAGATTAGAAAGGTCCAGTAAGTGACTGGCACAATGGATAAATAAGACCCACAACCAATCAAACCATTGAAATTTTTGGACTCTCAACATTGAAGATACAAGCTCTCAGATTGAAGGACTAATATGAAGGGTTGAGGATAAGAATGATGTCGACTTCTCATAACCAACATTGAAAATAAAAGGCAGCAGAAAAATAACTTAAATTTTTGGGAGAATACCAGAATCCAGTTCTGATATACTAGTGAGGTGTTTTGCTTTCAGATTCCTTGGTTGGTGCCAAGAACTTGTATTTTCAAATTGCAAAAATAGAAAGAAATTGATAGAAAAGTCAGGCACAAAGTAGTTTAGGTTAATAAAGCAGAATATTAAAGAAACTTTGCGTAGTCAGTGCTGTGATTTGAATGTTTATCCCCTTCAAAACTCATATTGAAATTTAATTACCATTGTAACAGTATTAAGAGGTGGGGCATTTAAGAGGTGATGAGGCCGTATAGGTTCCAACATCATGGCTGAGATTGGTGTCATTATACAGAGGTGAGTGTGCACGCTCTTGATCTCTTGCCCTTCTAACTTCTGCTGCGGTATGATGCAGCAAGAAAGCCCTTGAGATGTTGAGCTCCTTGATCTTGAACTTCCCAGTTTCCAGAACCTTGGGCCAATAAATTTCTGTTCATTATAAATTACCCAGTTTTTGGTATCCTGTTAAAGTAGAAAAGGCAGACTAAGACAGTCAGGTTTCACATTTCAGAGAAACCAGCAGTATTTCCCAGGAAAGACATGAAAACACCCTGGTCCAAAATCTCAGTAGTGAATACAGAGTAGATGATGCTGGCTGAGTGAATGGGGTCTCATCCTGTCTTCTGGGAGAATAATGTTCTATCTCTAGTCTTAGCCTAATTAACCTGCAGTAGTTCTGCATCTGTATCTGTATTTGTTTCAGGAATTTGCTTACTTGTGCAGATTAACTTCATCAAAAAATCTTTCTTTAGGATATGAGAAAGTAAGCAAAATTTCAAATTTGAAGATTTTTATTATCATTTTAAAATTTGCTTCCTAATAATATTTTAGATAGATTCTCCCATATTCAGTATATGGACCACATGAGTAGACACTGATATTAATGGAAGAAAAGCTAAAAGTAAACTTTGCTTTCCTTCATCACCACTGAAAGCGTTGCTGAGATGAAAAGGACTCAGTGACCAGCACATTTTACAACATGAATGTAGAAGGTTGCCACAATCCTTCTCCATTCTTTGTTTGGCTATTTGGCTTGATATATCAGCCTATTGAACTTGGTTGGGGAGTAAGCATTTGGGTCAGTACATTCTCCTTACATAATACAATGGCTCTTGACAGAAAGGGTATACACCTGACAGTTCTTGGAAGGGTTCTGTGAGCCACTTCCTCTATTATTACTTGCAATCCTACCAATCCTCTGAGGGAACAATTATTATCACCAATCTTACAGTTAAAGCAATTGAGGCTCAGAAAAATAAAGTGAATTGAACAAGGGTGTGTAACTCATAATGTTGGTTGGGACTTGAAAAGAAAAGGAAATATTTCATCCATCCCTATGTTTTTGGGCTCCTACAGGCAAAAAAAAAAAAAAAAAAAAGAAAGTATTTTTAAGATTCATTCAAGTCCTCTAGGGCAGAGACACCAGCAAAGAAAGTCAGTAAGTGGGAGGTACCCTCTGGCCTCTCACCCAGAATACATGGATTCTAAATACCTTTACATGAATGATATATACTAATATAAAAATAATTTGTTCCAGAAGCTGCCCAGGGGGCCTTCAAATGCCCTACATGTGTTACCGGATCATTATGAGGATCAGGGAAGATAATTTATTTATTATTTTAAATATTAAAAAATTTATATAAATTCATGGGGTACACATGTATTTTTGTTACATGGATATAATTCATATTAAAGTGCTGTGTGAAGGATAGGGCCACATAGATATTGATGTCCTTGCTGTTGTTTTATTATTCTTGCCTTTTTCAGGGAAGAGTTTTGGGAGCAAAGTATTATATATCCTTGTACATATTTGACATTTTCATGCAAAGTAAGAGGTATTGATTTGACTTGAGATTTCACTGGGTTCCTACGCATGCGTGTGTGAGCATTCTGGAGGAGGGAAGAGACCTTATTAGTCATCAGGTGTCTATTGTAGAGGCTTAGGTCAGCAGGGACCATACCACAGCCAAACTAAACTGTTTGTCCCTGAGGCATCCCGGCAGCGGGAATGAGGCAAAGTCATGAAGACTAATTGTTTTTTTGATATTTAGTTAGATATTTCTCAAGAGAAGGCTACAAAGAGTCATTTTAAATTTCAAATGATAAGAAAAACAAGAATATAAATATTTATTAAATTCTTAATATGTGCTAGTTAGTATGCTTAGGTATTTTTATGCACTTACTCCCCTATCTCCTAAAACAATTCTATGTGGCGGGCACTATTATTATACTATTATTACCTTTCTTGCAGGGAGGGGAAGCTGAAACTGAAAAGCAAAGGAATTGCCCAGAGAACCACTGTTAGTGACAGACAGGATCCCAAAGTGGGTCTATCTCACTCTAATACCTGTAGGCTTAATTATTAGAGGAAATTTACTTGTAATAATTAATTAAATTAGGCAAACCCATATTGAATGTTTACTATGCGGAAAATGTTCTCTTATCAAGGAGAGTTTATCTATGAGTTATCCAAAGCTAATTATAATGGAGACAATTATAATTAGAGAGTAACAAATACCATGTTAGAAATAACCTGGAGGCACCTGTACCAGTCAACGTTCCACTAGAGAAACAGAATATTGATTGATTGATATATTCATTAATGTATTCATTGGTTCCTTGTTGTATGTGTGTATATGTGCATTTTTATTTATTTATTTCCTATAAGAAATTGGCTTGTGCAAATGTGGGGCCTGGCTAGACAAATCTGAAATCCATGAGGCAGGACATCAGGAAGGGCTGGAAGGAAGTCTCAGGCATGGGCTAGAGCTGCTGTTCATGAATTTGTTCATCAGGGAACAAAACATGAATTTGTTCTTCATCAGGGAAGCTCCAGTTCTGCTCTTTATGCCTTTCAACTGATTAACTTAGGCCCACCAGATTATCTGGGATAATCTTCTTTACGTAAGGTCTGTTGTGGACTTTAATTACATCTGAAAAATACCTTCGCGGCAACACCTAGAATAGTGTTTGATTGAGTAACAGGGGACTGTAGATAAGCCAAATTGACTCGTGAAACTGACCATCATAGCACCTAACTCAGAACAGGAGCGGAGGAATAAGTCATCAAGAAAAGTTTCGTAAAACAGTTTATTCATAAAATGATTCTTAAAAGACAAGAATAAAGGTCAGTTGGAATCAGGATGGAGCACAGGAGTTCCAGGTTGACAAAAGAAGGTACATGTTCTCAGGATTTTTAGATTGTCAATTCCACGAAAGAAGAAAAAGCCTATGGCTCTGTCATTTACCTCTGTTTAATAAATTCCCAGTAGTGAGTATGAAACAGACATTTTATTTTGAAAAAAAAATGAAGTTATAAAGAACTGTCATGAATCCTGGAGACTTTCAGGAATACATGGCTTAGAGCTGAGCTTTAAAGAAAATAATTTAGAAATGCAGAGAAGCTTGGGAGGAAATAACAAAAATAAATAAATGGGATCTGATCAAATTAAAAAACTTCTGCAAGGAAACTATCACGAGAGCAAACAGACAACCTACAGAATGGGAGAAAATATTCGCATGTTATGCATCCAACAAAGGGCCGATAACTGGAATCTATATAGAACTCAGAAAAATGAGCAAGAAAAAATCAAACAACACTGTCAAAAGGTGGGCAAAGGACATGAATAGAAACTTTTCAAAAGAAGACAGAATAATGGCCAACACACATATGAAAAAAATGCTCAAGGTCTCTATTCATCAGGGAAATGCAAATCAAAACAACAATGAGATATCACTTAACTCCAGTGAGAATGGCCTTTATCAAAAAGTCCCAAAACAATAAATGTTGGTGTGGATGCAGAGAGATAGGAATACTCATACACTGTTGGTGGGACTGCAAACTAGTAACCGCTGTGGAAAGTAATATGGAGATACCTCAAAGAGCTAAAACTAGCGCTCCCATTTGATCTAGCAATCCCATTACTGGGCATCACCCAAAAAAAACCAAAAGACATTCTATAAAAAAGACATCTGCACTCGAATGTTTACAGCAGCACAATTCACAATTGCAAAGATGTGGAAATGACCCAAGTGCCCATCAATACATGAGTGGATTAATAAAATGTGGTATATGTATACCATGGAGTTCTACTCAGCCAGAAAAAACAATGGCGATCTAGCATCTCCTGTATTATCCTGGATAGAGATGGAACCCATTCCACTAAGTGAAGTATCTCAAGAATGGAAAAACAAGCATCACATGTACTCACCATTAAATTGGTATTAACTGATCAAAAGTATACATTTAGTAGTAACATTCATCAGGTGTCAGGCAGGTGGGAGGGGAGAGAAGGGGATGGGTATATTCACACCTAATGAGTGCCGTGCACACCGTCTGGGGGATGGACACGCTTGAAGCTCTGACTCGGGTGGGGCAAAGGCAATGTATGTAACGTAAACCCCCATAATATGCTGAAATGAAAAAAAAAAAAAAGAATAAAATCCTGTCACTTGCAGTGCCATGGATGGAACTGGAGGTCATCACGTTAAGTGAAAGAAGTCAAGCACAGAAAGAGCAATATTGTATGTTCTCATTCATAAATGAAAGCTAAAAAAGCTGATCTCATAAAGAAGGAGTAGATTGGTGTTTACAAGAGGCCAAGAAGAGTAGGGGGAAGGAGAACATGAAGAGAAGTCAATGGGATTAATAAGGGATTATTTCTTCTATTAGTTAGATAAAAGAAATAAGACAGTGTTTGACAAGTCAGTAGAGTGACTATAGTTAACAATAATCCATTCTATATTTCAAAACAGCTAGAAGAGAATAATTCGAATATTCTCAGCATAATAAAAGACAAATGTTTAAGGTGATGGACATCCCAAATATCCTGATTTGATCTTTACACATTACACGAATATATCAAAATACCATATGTAACCGCAAAATATGTACGTCTATTATGTGTCAATAAAAAAATTAACAAAACCAATGGAATGAGAAAGTGGATCACAATCACATCCTACTGCCACCACTAGTTTTGCAGACTCCACTATCGATAGCAACAAAACAAAATTCACTCAGCCTTTCTATGACACAGGCATTCTTCAAAGTGTTTTATATTACATTCTGACCTTGGAGAGATGATAGTATCTATTTTATAGATGAGGAAACCAAAGCACGGAGAAATTAAATAAATTGCTCGAGGGCACATAGGTTTTAAATCCTGACAAAGAATTCTGATGCTGTTAGTTCTACTTCCTGCCTTTTCTCTTCAACCCATGGAAGCCTCCCTCAGAAGAGACCATTTTCCTTAAAGGTGAGCACCATATACTAAATACACCAGTGATATTTTCTAAACACCTTTGCATCCTGTCTTAAAAAGAAAAATTCAGCTGCAAGACCACAGAAGAAAAACAGTCATTTTGCACATTTTGGATGCCTGCATTTTAACCTTTGGCAGCAGGTAGATAAAATGGTTACTTGAACGTTCTGGTAGCAACTTAAATTGGAGATTTAGAGAGAACATGGTAATATTTCTTAAGAAGGTGAAAATTGGAACTTGCAAAAATTTATCTAGGATATTCTTCAAAGACTCCAGGATCCTTTTTTGCTATGTGTTTTTCACAGTGACTGGCAAAAGAGGTGCTGTTTATCACTAATGCTCTCATTTTAAGAAGTGCACTCCGATCTGTGAGATAGCAGACAGGACTTTTTAATCTTTTTATCCAGGTATATTACGCTGACGCCCATGAATGCCAAAGGAACAGGTAAAAAGTACGTGTGTGTATATATATGTGAACAAAATCAAAGTTTTCTGAAAATGGAAATGATCTGTTTTAGGATTCTCTAGTGAAGGTAGTCATCTTATCAGGATGCAGAAAAAGAGCTGGAGTAGGAAAAGTTGAAAGTAAATCTTTTTAAAGATTTCACCAAGTTTAACTAGGGTCCTTATCTAAAGATAGTCATTACTTTACTCCCAAAATATTCAGGTTTAACAAGGCAGTTTCTTCCAATCAGTTTTTCAGTTTAACCTGTAGAAGAGATCACTTGGTAAAATCTGATTATTAAAAATGTGCATATGCTTTAATCTAGTTCCTTTCTGGATTTTATCTTACTGACATACATACATGTGTGTTTGAGGATTTAGTTATAAGAATGTTAATGGTAGCACAATTTATAATGGAAAACTTTTAGAAACAACCTAAATTTTTATCAACAGCTATCTAACAATATAGCTCCAACACATGTCCAACATTTTTGTTGGAGAGAATTTCAATGAAAAATAATCAACAAATATTTTTTGAAAATTTTAACATATTATTCTCAATAAAAATTGATTGAGCCATCAAATTGTTAAGGCTATAAATGATTTGAATAGCACAATAAAAGCCTGCTCTAACAAACATTTATAGAACATGTTAGCAGTCCATGTTAGCAAACACACAGTCTTTTTGAGCACAAATATGACCTTTGCAAAAATTGACTATGTAACAGAGCACAAAATAGAACTAAGTAAATAAATGAAAGAACCAGAGTAAATCAAATATTTTCTCTAACCACAGTACAACAAAATTAGAAATCAATAAAAAAATTTGGAACTGAAAATCCAACAAAGGATTAATAATCTGAAATATATAAATAACTCACATGTTACAAAAATAAAATAGACGAATTCATAAATGGACAAAGAATATAAACATCCAATTCTTAGAGAAGGAACCAGAAATCTTAACACTTAGATGGAAGAAATGCTTGACCACACTAATAATAAGGGAAATAAAAATTAACATAGCAATAAGACACCATTTCAAAGATTGACAAATTTTAGTAAATCTGGTAAAGCCAAGTATTTGCAAAGATGTGGGGGGAAAGGAACACATTCTCTGTGGTGAAGTGTTAGTTGGTACAATAAGAAGGGCATGGACTTTCTAGCCAGCAATACTATGTGAAGTTTCCACTCTATAAGATAGCTTTCCTTTTATGACTTTCATATAGAAGAATGCTTACCATGGCACTGTTAATAATAGTGAAAAAACATGGAAACGGCCTAACTGCCCATAGAAGGGGAATGATATATGCATACAATGAAAGACTATATAGCATTTAAAAATGAATACAATATTTACATGCACTGATGCCTGCGTGCATGCATGCATAGAAAAGTCTAAAAAATATAATATTGTCTGAAAAATGAAGCTACAAAAAGATAAGCAGAGCATGATGGCAGGTAGAGTTTAAAAATATGAAGTTTTTCTTATCCAAGAATGTATTTAGTGAATTTAGAAAAAATGCAGGGAAATAATACATATCAAGATGATGAAAGTGCTGGAGAAGAAATGAGGGTGAATTTTTGTGTATATATAAAATTTTGCGTTTATCCTCCTTTCCTTCTTTCTTTTTTCTCTTTCTTCCTTTTAATGTGAATTCTTAAGTAAATGTGGCACAATTTCAAAACTTACAGTTTTTGTTGGTAGACAAAAACTTTGGTTATATTCTTTTATTCATTCACAGGAATAGTTACTTTTATTTACAATAATGAACAAGTAAATGTCATCCTTGAGGGTAAAGAATTCAAAATAACATTGAAACACAGAGGTAATATTTACTTATGTGCCAAATTTCCTTGGTAAGAAATACTTTTATTTTTTGTTTATGGACAGTAGCTAGACATGACTATTTATACAAGTAAGTGAACAATATAGTGAACAATTATAGGTCACTAAATATGAAATGTCCAATTTCACATAAAAAGTATAGTTTATTCTATCTCAAACAAGAAGCAGTACAATTAATCAAAGTATACACCTAAACCATAGACACAGTTTTGCCATCTTAACGGTAGCTTGTTTATGCCAGCAGCCAAGAGGGCTGGAGAGCGAGTGGCCATGAAATGGCAAAAGGCGTTTTTCCACAGCTTGTTGAGAATTAAGTATTTTTCCTTGCGAGAAGTGGTCCAAAGCCTGGTAGTCAGTTGGTGCAAGGTCTGGTGAATACGGTGGATGACAGAGAGTTTCCAAGTCCAACTTCTCTAGTTTGAGCAGCGTTGTTTGTGTGACATGTGGTCCAGCTTTGTCTTGCAAGAAGATTGACCTGTTTCTACTGACCAATCTCGCCTGCTCAATTGCAAGCATCCTCATCATTTCATCCAACTGGTTGCAGTAGACATCCACTGTAATCTATTGACCAGATTTCATGAAGCTATAGTGGATAATACCAGTGCTGGACCACCAAACAGACACCATTAGCTTTTTTCGATGTATATTCGTTTTTGAACTGTGTTTCGGCACTTCGTCTTTATCCAGCCATTAAGCCAAATGCTTATGATTGTCAAAAAGAATCCACTTTTCATCACATATAGCAATACAGTATAGAAATAGTTTGCCTTTATGTCGTGACAGCAAAGAAACGTAAGCTTAGAGATGATTTCTCTTCTGATGCTCATTTAATTCATGCAGTAACAATCTATCCAGCTTCTTTATCTTGCTGACTTGTTTCAAATGGTCCAGTATTGTTGGAATAGTAATGTCAAACCTTGCTGCTAATTCACTCATAGGTTGAGATGGATTCGCTTCCACTACAGCTTTCAGCTCATCATTATTCACTTTGGTCTCAGGTCACCCAAATGGCTCATTTTCAAGATTAAAATCACCAGAATGGAACTTCTCAAGCCACTGACGTACTGTGTGTTCATTAGCCACGTCCTTTCCAAACACTTTGTTGATATTTTGAGCTGTCTGCACTGCAATGGTTCCATGACAGAACTCATATTCAAAAATAGCATGACTTTTTTACTTATCCATGGTTTCACAAGAATTGCTCTAAAAATGTTTTTGAAAGATAATCAGAAGCCAAAATGTGCTTTTGAAAGACTGATGTACCCTCACAATAAAAGTAAAACAAGAAGTGTCAAAGTGAAATGTCAGAGATATCAACTATCAAACTTGTCGGAAATCAGACGTTTCATACTTAACAACCTACTATTAACTGATGAAGTTTTTACTAAGAATGTTTCACCCTGATTCCTTCTTACTTTCCTTCTCTTTTTTATCTTCTGACCTTGTTTTAGTGTCTCCCCTATAAATGTTTTCTTTTTTCCCCAGCTTTATTGAGGTACAATTCACAAAAATATCTGTATATATTCAGGGTGTACAACGTGATGATTTGATATACATATACATTGTGCAATGATTACCACAATTAATTTAATTAACATATCAATTTGTGTGTGTGGGCGTGTGTGGTAAGGACAATTAAAATCTCTCATCAAATTTCAAGTAGACAATACAGATTTTTTTCCTATATTTTTCCATATGTTTTAATTATTTCACAGTTAAAAGTAAAGATTTTAAAAAAAATCACTTGACTATAAGGCTCTTTTCTGTTCACATTTTTCTGACCCTGACCAGGCCTTATTACCCCATGCGCTATCACTTCTGGAATACCCTAACAAAACCGCTGGCCTACCATGCAATCTACCTGGCATAGGGATTTTTAGAATCTTCCTAAAAATACGGTGAAGTAGGTACAGCAAGCATGAATAAGTTCTTCATTTTAGAGATGACCAAAGAGAGGCCTATTTTCCCCAAGACCTTGTAGGTAGAAGTAGGACTTAAAACTGCTGGGCTCCTAGTCCAGTGCTCATTTCAATATTACAATTGCCTTAAATGGTTTCATGTCTTTTCTGCTTTGAAAGATAGTTCAAAATTATTTCTTGTAAGGCCGGGCGTGGTGGCTCACGCCTGTAATCCTAGCACTCTGGGAGGCCGAGGCGGGCGGATCGTTCTGAGCTCGGGAGTTCGAGACCAGCCTGAGCAAGAGTGAGACCCCGTCTCTACCAAAAATAGAAAGAAATTAATCGGACAGCTAAAAATATATATAGAAAAAATTAGCCGGGCATGGTGGCACATGCCTGTAGTCCCAGCTACTCGGGAGGCTGAGACAGTAGGATCACTTGAGCTCAGGAGTTTGAGGTTGCTGTGAGCTAGGCTGACGCCACGGCACTTGCCCCAGGCAAGAGAGTGAGACTCTGTCTCAAAAAAAAAAAAAAAAAAAAAAAAAAAAAAATTATTTCTTGTAGTTTACATGATTAAGAGCAGCAGGGCAAATAGATTTTACCTGTTATGTCAAGCCAGCTTCATTAGCGATGACAGTGTACACAATGAGTGTCTAGAGGAAATTGGGGCTTAGCAGCAATTGGGTCCTGATCATGTCTCAAGAGCTGGAAGCCTGGTGCTCATGCCTCATATCTGACATCTGGGACAGTCATAAGCCACATGGAAGGTACTTATTTAATGATGATTCTCAGCTACTTAAATGTAAGATATATCTGTGTTTCCTTTTCTATGTATACTCACGCAGAAATATGCATATGACAAGCAAGACTTTTGTCTCTTGCCTGATCTGTTTTAAACCTTGGACTGTGACATTTCACCTGGATGTTCATAACTGTTATCCCACCGAAGAGCTTGTAGCCTTGAGATGTTGGAGGGTGAACCCCACGTCACACAGTTTAGTGGAATATTAATATTTTATTGATTGCATTGAAATTTCTTCAAATTTAAGAGTAACATTCTCTCTCTGAGAAGGGCTGACATAATCCACATCAGGTTGGGATCCCATAGGTGATTCCCTGAATTTATTGGTGGTTTAAAATCTTTCCTGGTGCTACGCCAGCCACGTTAGGCAGAGCAACAGCAGTTTGCCACGGTAAGCAATAAAGCCATTTCACTTGTATTTTTCTACCAAGTGCAATTTATCTTTTCCCCCTAATGTCCCAACAGTATTAATATCAACCCAGCAGAACCAGTTCTAGCTTTTGGATTACGTTTCTTTTAAAGGTTGTACAAAGAGGCCTTCTTAAAATCTCAGCCTCAGCCAGTTATACAAGTGACATGCTTCTGTCAGAGAGAATTCCCATCCCTATTTCTCTGTTAATCTCAGGGAGACAAGACAAGCCGGGAGGATGAGTTTCCCCCTGATGCCCTTGCAGAGAAGAGAGCACCTCTTGAAATCCTCTTGCCTCAGTCAGGAGGTATTTTGCCTCCTAACTCCTCGGCGTGAAATCCTGGGTGTGAAGTCTTGCTCCCTTGTCCTATCCATCAAATTCTCACCTCTTATTTGCATTATCACTGCTGAACACAGTGGAGCTTAATGATCTCTTGAAGCACAATGAGTAGGCATGGAGAGCCATCCAAAGTGATAAAGAAGGATTAGGATGTCTTTCCCCATATACCAAACACCTCAGATGGGAGGAAACATGCTTTTCCTTTTCATTTTCACAATGAAAATCAGGCTAATAATCAGGTCCTAGATTCTACAGGAAAAATATTAAAAAAAAACCCACAGAAATTACAGTAATTCCTTATATGTAGAGCATTTCTTTTTTCAAAGTAGCTCAAAACTTTTAATAGGCTTTTTCTCAACCTCAATTCCCTGATGCCTTAATGAAGGCTTCTTGAACTATATGTGAAGGTGTTACATTCCTTTATTCCTATTGCCTTATTCCCATACTTTGGAAATTTAAGACCAATAGACATGGAATCTTTCTCGGTGGAAACATTCTGTGGCAATTTATTCATGACTATTGATCTTTCTGCTCCCTTGGCCTTTGGGACACTTCCCCCATGGTTTATTCTTCTCTAAGGATATTGCTGATGTTCGCTAAGATTACCACACTGACAGCTTCCTCAGCAGGCAATCTCAGAGGAAGGAAAGGAATGGCCTCAATATTTACAATCCAAAGACCCAGATTTGAGGCCCAGTTTTGCCACATATTATTTGACCATGAGTAAATTAATTTATCTTCCTGGGCTCTAGTCTCTTTAGCTGTAAAATGAAATGGTTAGTCCCTTTCCAATGACAACAATTTATGACATAGTGGTGCAGAAGTCTAGTTTGCCCCAACCCTGGGCACACTCCCCGCCCCCACCCAATTCCTGTTCCTCTACTCTTGTGGGAGCTACTCTTCCTTGGCCACCAACCTCACTGTCATATTTGCACTCCATCTAGAATCAATTCTCATAAGAGTTTTTTTCCTTTTTCTGAGTTATTTGCCCTATTACCTGTTGTAAGGAAAAGCCCCACTTTTATCAGTGAGCTTAATAGAAATTATTTAATTTGAGTACTTGATTGTGTTGCTGCTCACTAGCATTTAAATTATTTAACTCCTTTTGGGATGGGATTGCCAATCTAGGATTGCCATATAATGCTCACACCATTGCCCCTATGATTATTGCTGCAAAGGGTCAATGGAGCTGAGTGCTCCCTATGTTCTAAGATATTTTTACAGACTGAAGTTATGACTGAAGACTTCCTTATTGTCTTTAGGATGTAACTTGATTTAAAACATCTAAATAGAAAAAATGAAAGTTTAAAACTGTTTTGAAATTAGTTTTATTTTGGTGGGTTATGTTTTTCCTATAAATCTGTTTCCCGTATTTTAAAATCATCTGTGCTTTTTCTGGAAGGTCATTGTTTTCATGGTGCTTTATGAAATATATCCATGCTGGCTTTTGAAGCATGAGCAGGGCACCTGTCTTTGTAGAAGGGAATGTCGTTGGCTGGTGTACTTTTTCTCTTTTCTTGCCTGTCTTACTCTGAGTCGGGGCTGGAGTTTAAGGCAGAGAAGAGCAAAGTGTCAGATGCTTTTGCTGATTTCAAAATCTCATGAAATGGTTTTGCGCATTTTGGGCCTGGCAGATATTGAACAGTGACTTCTCTGTGAGTTGTTTGGAGGCTTCCCTCCCGAGCCTTTGGATGAGGACAATGCGTTTTCCTCTGGATGCTGACTGCTTTTTGGAAATCCAGTTCACACAGACCTGTCTCCATTGGAGTTCCCTTGACCTTCACTCAGTCCTCTTGAAGACGAGTCTGGACACTGGCTCTCTTTGCTGCATGGCTCATATCTTGTCTCTGGGAAATGCTAGACATCTTTTGCTTTGATGAACTTGGGGAGTGCAGGATTATCATCTTGAGTCACTTCGTCACCTAGCAGCCCACTGGACTGTTTCTCTTGCCTTCTAGACCTCCCACAAGTGAATCAGACATCAAACTCAAGGTTGCACATTTTAAATTCTATGAGTGGTCCTGTTGAAACTCCTCAATTTTTGGTTTGAGAGGTTGAACTTACAGGACGTTGAGCCCCCCATGCCTCCTCAGATTTAGGGTTTCAGGGGTGTGTGTGTATGTGTGTGTGTATGTGTGTGTGTATGTTAGAGAGAGAGAGAGAAAGAGAAAAAGAAAGAGTAGAGAGACTTAGCATTCCATTTGTTCTCTACAAAAGAATCCTCCTCACGAATTCCTTTTGTACCTTTTTTATACCCTCAGTAGGAGATAATAGATCAAAAAAACCTATAACCAGTTCTCAAATAGCGGCTTCGAAGATTTCTCCAGGAGGAACTCTCTTATACTCTCAAAGACAGCTGATATCTGCTGTATTTTTGTCTCTTGGTTAAAAATTTTAATTTAATGTCATATGATGACTATATTCATAACTTTGGCAAGAAATCGTGTTTTAAAATGTGCATCTCTTCTTTTAATCAATCTTTTAAGAAGGTTAAACATCTTCCAATTATTTATTCTTTTCAAGAACTGGTTTTAAATAATACCAGATCCCTGTAAGATAATATGAGCAGTTCTATCATTTTTGATGTTTTATTATAATATACTAAAATAAATTCTATGAATATCTCTTAAGAAACTACTCTGTGACCATTTTCTATGCCATGACAATGGAAAGGTGAATAAGAAAAATCCTTCTTTCCCAAAGAGTTTGCAAACTAATGGGGAAATAGGTACTTGCAGAATATTGTGTTGGGTGCTCTATTAGCAAGTCCATACAGGGTGTCACAGGAACTCATAGGAGAAGGACCAGATCCATCTGTGGGATGTTATGGAAAGCATCCCGGAAGAAATGGCACAGAGAGTGAGTCTGAAGGTTGAGTAGAATACAGCTAAGAGAGCTCTTGGCTAAGAGAACAGGTGGGAGGGTCCCTGGCGCAGTGAAGAACACATGCAGATTCCAAGATATTAGAAGAACAATTAATGAATTCAGAATGGAAAGATCCTTACACCTAGAGTATATGATAATGAAGTGGCAAGAGATAATGTTAAAGAGATGAGCAAGGGCTATATTTGATGAACCTCTTAAAAATAATATTTAAAAGCTTGGATTTTACTTATAAGGAAGTGGGAACATTATGCTAGGTGTTGGGAACATAAAGATACATAATGCAGAAGTCCATAATTATAAACAATCAGAGTCTAGTGGTTGTCTTTATTTGTAAATGTGCTTTGTGGTTTACACTTTTTTCATATATTTTCTTATGTAACTATTATAATTAAACCATGATAAGGACATTGTTCTCTTATACAGATGAGTAAACTAGACTTACAGATGTTAAGAGATTTGCCCAAAGTCACACAATAGTTGTGGTAGAGTTAGTATTTGTATCTATATCTTGTAAATTTAAATCCTCCTTATGTTAATTATGTTTTAAATTCATGGATACGTGAAAAGCTCTAGATGATTTACACTCGTTCATACACAAATGCCAACACAGGTAGAATTCTGAGAAGATTTCAGAAAAAGTGAGGTAATTCTGTTCTCAACTAATGCACTTTATTTCCTTCCTTTCTAGCTACATTCAGATTTTTCAACAAGTTTATCCTATACCTATAATAAAATCTTTCCATAAGGAAGTCAATAAAATTCTCTAGGTTACTTCATTTCCATCAAAATTACTTGGCATCTACCTTCATTCATACCTATTCATTTGATCTGGGGGCAAGTAACCCCACTTGATATTCATTTATCTACCTACCTACCTATCTATTTATCTATCTGTCCAGATAGCTATAGGTAGATAAACTTAAGGGCCACTTATTAAACTCTCACTTCAGGATAAATAAGCTTAGTTTCCCTGTTACTTCTAGACTTTAAATAATTTGTGTTATTCTCCAGAAAGAAAAAATAAGCAAAGTAAAATCAAATGCTAATAATATTCGACACAACATTTAAGACCCAGTGGTTGAGAGAGAATGGATTCTAGATAAAGATGTCCGTGAGGTTTTCTAGGTAAAGGGAAAAATAATGGCTTTGCCTTTTATCTTGAGGGAGTGTTATCTTTCTACCATGTATTAACACTTGTTTCTTCTCATAATCTTATCCATTTCATCTGGAAAGAAAGGGCTGATTCTTCTTTTCCTGCTATAGTGATTTACATGCCCAAAGCTTACTGCTACATTATAATAACTCTGATAGAGTTATTGCAGGACAATATTTAATTGCAAAAGCCAGGAGAAAGGGCATCTTCTAGGGGTCAGTGTGAGTTAGATACAGAACCACCAAAGTATGGAATTCCAGAGTTGCTACCTATTTAGTTTTATTCAAGGTTCATTATCAAATCATATGGTTTCATGGAAAATGATAGAAATCTGGTACTTTTTTTGTTTTTGTTTTCTGGGCAAAAGGGAGAATTTATTTGAAGCACATAAATTTATCTGGTTTCATGGAAAATTAGAAACAGACTTGGAGGCCCGGAAACCTCCACTCTCCACCACCCAGATCTGCTTTCTACAAATCCATGATTAATGACGAGTTGGTTGACATCTAATTTTAACTGAGAATTTACTCTCTGTCAAAAACTGTAGGAAGTGTTTTACATGTAGTTACTCATTTAAGTCTCATGACAATCCTAAGAGCTAGTTGTTAGTTTCATATTCTTTGTTTTTACAAAGGGAGTAAGAGAGATTGAGATGTTCAGTAACCTCTCCGGTTACTTCCAACTCATAAGAGGAGAAACTCATGTGAACACAGACCCAAATTTTCAACTCTAAACCCTAGTGTCTCTCTCAGATCCCATTTGAAAAGTATCAAGAAAAGTCCCCGATAGTGCCTTTTGACTTATTTGCCCCTTGCTAGACCATTAGTTCACATCCAGAGATCCAGAGTAGTAAAAGAAGATGAATACGTCTGTTAGAAACCTGTAGGGGAAATGTGGAGAAAGCATTTGACAGAAGACATGGGTAAGCGTGCTGGAGGCAACCGGGCTTTCTACCTTCTTGTGGAGTGATTGGCATCTGTTTAAACGCTTTAATGATAGGAAAACCACTACTTCCAGGGCCAAAAATTCCTTTGTGTTTTATATCAGATAGGAGATGCTGCTTTGTTAATTGAAACACATAGAATCCTTTGCTTTCTTAAGAGCTTTGAAATAGCAAATCAAACTCTGAGAGCAGCAGGACTGAGGGATTTGGAGAGCCCTTATGCTGCATTTGTTGCCAGAGGAACTGAACATGAAAAGGCCAACAGTGTAGTATTTCCCAGCGCTTGAACACCAAAGAGTTTTGTTTGTGAGAACTTTGTTTTGCCTCCTTTTTTTTTTTTCAAAATAAAGGCTCAGGTTCATGTAATATGGTTTAAACAAAGTAGAAGAAAATAGAGTTGACTTGAGTAATAATGAAAGTTGGGTGGTATATTGTGAGTGTAGCACAGGGCTCTGAGTAACTTTCTACCAAGGAAATTGATATTAATTCCCACTGTGTGTATGGGGCATAGGTAAACAGTCACTAACGGGCAATGAGGACAGAAATAGTTGTGGCGGGGTGACATCTTGGTTTGTCCTTCCCAACATGTCTGGGGTCCTGATTCCCTGATACTTCTTCAAAAGCAGGATACTTCTATTTTTTGCATAGGGTCAGGAAAAAATATGCGAAAGTGTGATCTTTAGCTATAGCCGGAGGAAAGTACTAGACCAGGGCTGGAAGACCTGGATTTAAACCTTGGTTTTGATATTTTATAAACTGGTTTTCTTTGTCTATTTATCAAATGATTGCAGTATGTCAGACATTGTTTTAACTGCGATGATGTAACTGTATAATTTATTACTATAGCATAAGAAGATGAACACCTCCATTAGAAACAGAGAGATTAAGTACTTGCTCAAAGTCACACATCTAGTAAGTAGTAGAGCCAGCATTCAGTCTAAAAAAGCTCTATACTGCTTTTCGATAGCCCACTTTGAGCTACATAAAAAGGTATGATTTTATGCACTTTGCATGTTATTTAATTTTTACCACTACCCTAATTAAATTATGTATTAAACTGTGAGGGTTCAATGACATAGCATGGCCCATGGGATAAAAGAGAAGTAAATGCAATGTGTTATTATACTTATTAATTCTTTTCTACCTTGAGGGAAAATTTATATAGTAATACCTCTATAACTAATTTATACAACTAATATTTTATAGTATTATATAATAGTATTTATAAGATTATAAAGTTTTATAATTTTACAATTTTACGTATTATATTATAAAATATTATATGATTATATAAAATACTATACATACAATATGAAATTGTATAATAATAATAGCAGTGTGGGCTATCATTGCATGTTTTACGTTAGGAATCATATAGTTAAAAAACTACTGATGAGATAGTTTATGAATTTATGAACTCATGAATTGTTCCAAATTATTGTTCCTAATTATTATTGTTCCTACTTCATAAATGAAAAAATAGAGGTTCAGAGAGGGGAAGGTAGAGTCAGGAACATAATTACTTGTGATTCCCAAATCCAAACTTTTAATTTCTCTTAGATTATGGCTCTGACAGTTATATTTTTCTAACATTTTTCTTATTCTCTTCTTCCCTGTCAAAATTGTCCGTTTTACTTATAGGTAATAGCCAGCTAAATCCATGCTCAAGTGTTCGGCAAGTTCTAGAAGATTCACGTGGTGCCTTCCTCATAATATATTGGTGTATTAGAATGTTTGCAATTTATTAAGCACCAATTAAGCACCAACAAATATGCTAATTGCCTTATGTACATCTGTATTTATTTATTTATTTACTTAAAATAATTAAAGAGAAGGGAAGAGGTTGCGGAACAGAAATGGAAGGAGAAAGGCATGGGTGGGGTTTAAACCCTGAGAGGCTTGGAACCAGCGACAGGGTAGATGGAGTGGTTAAATTTCCCCTCCCTTGCATCTTGGACTGCTGGTGGGCTTCCGAGCTACTGGAGAGACCTGCCAACACCAGCCCGGAGATGGCTACGGCCAGTGAGCCCTGAGCCTCTTGCAGATAGGACACGGGGCTCCCAGCTCCCTTGGGGCATGTCCTGCCGCACAGACCTGAGCCCATCCACGGGCGCCATATTGCTTCATTCTTCCCTTCCCTTCCCCTACCTGCGGCAACAGAGGCAATTTAGCCCGCACTGAGAGGCATCCACAGGGAATGGGACCTTTCCCTGTGGGTCCTGCAGTGGACTGAGGGGTACTTGGACTGTGATCTACCTACCCACTGTCCCTCCCTGGTGCCACTTGCCCCTCCTTATTCCTCTTCAAATACTATCTTGTCAAATTTTAACTTTATGTTTCCAAAATAATTTTAGAATGGGTTTTTAAGGTTTGGTAAATCCCCACTAGAATTTTATTGGAATTCTATGAAATATAGAGATAAATATCAGAAGCATTGCCATCTTTGCAACTATGCTGTTATGAAAGGATACCTATTATCTGAACAGTATGTCTTCTCTTTTGCTCTTGATCAAACATACTGCTAATAGAAGATTGCATGCTTTATTATGCCATCGAAGCAATGGATTTTGTTTCTAGTGATTTTTTCATTTCACCAATTTGTGATCTTTTCATTATATTCATTCCTTTGCCTACTTTATTTTTTAGCTTGTTATTCTTTGCCTAACTTTATCAGTTGAACAATAACTTCATCGATTTTAGTTATCCTTTTTTGTAAAGTCTGAAATTGATATTATGTATTTTTTCTCATATTTTATTATCTATATTTACAAAATTTGATATGTAATATTTTCATTTTAGTTCAGTTCTGAATATTTTCTAATACCTGTCATAATATTTAGCCAATAAATTATTTAAAAGCATGACATACATACATTTTTCAAGTGTGCAATGCTCCTAATTATCAATATTTATCATTAATTTCTAATGTTATTGAATTGTTGAAGATCTTGATCAAATTTTTTTATCCAAATCCCCAGTAAGTTCAGGGATTTTTGTCTGGGAAAGAAAAGGGATAAAGAGGTGCTATGAATATTACAAAAATGTTTGGTCATTTGAACGATCAGGGAAGAAGCATTTCCCCGACACCCAAGACCACCAGGTTATGTAAATGGGCAATTTTACAGCTGCAATTGGAAACTTCACTGTGCTCATTGCTTTCTGTTTCTTCAGAAAAGGAGAAAGACATGAAGGCAAACAGAAATAAAGCAGCAAACTATCCTTGTTCCAACTTTAAAAATTCTCAGTGTGTGGACATGAAAGCATATGTGTGAGGAATGTGAATTGAATTCTCTGTTAACGAGCATTCCTTTTTCTCCCTACCACCTTTCTACTAGCATGCTACCCTGTCACCTGCAGGAAAATCTGAGCTGATAAAGATTGCTTCTGCACCTGGAGAAGCAATGGAAGTTTCCAGCCAGAAAGAAAATGATTCAAGCTGGCAAAATTCTGAATTTTCAGGAAAAGAGAGCTTGTCTTTTGTTGTTTGTAAATCAGCTTATTATTGGGAATATAACATACAAGTCAGCCCAAAAATGTGCTATATTTTGTTAATAAACCATTGATACAGAAGCAGTAAAGACAGTGGCTTGTTTATATTCATGCAAGACCAGGTGGATTCTATGTTTTTAGAGGCACCTTTGCACTCCTGTCTGCTTCACCCCACAAACATAACTTGACTTCAGTGGAACAGAGGTGTGCATGCAAGTAAATGTATCTAGCATTATTGGAGGCACTAGAGCATGGGTTCTCAAGTAAGAATGCTGGGGCAGAAATCTTGCTTTAACCTCACAATGCTTGGGTGAACTTGGGCAACAGATGTAACTTTCTATGTCAGAGTTTGCTATCTTTAGAAGGGGATGATAATAATAGTAAAAAACTATTTGTTGTGAAGTTCAAATGAGACAGTCTATTAAATAAAACCAAAACTTAAAGTTCCTGGCACTTAAGTATTACTAATATTATTAAGCAATATTAAGTGCTTAGGTATTACTAATATTGTTATTAAGTGTTTAAGTATTACTAATATTATTATTTCTACTATTTATGTTTATAATCTCACTGGTATAAGGACTTAGGACCATTATCTCTTGTTCTCTGCCAAAAATAATATCTATGTTCTGGTGCTGGGAAAATTGGATAGCCACATGAAGAAGACTGAAACAGGATGTGCACCTCTCACCTCTCACAAAAATCAACTAATGGTGTATAACAGACTTAAACCTAAGGCATGTAACTATAAGAATTCTAGAAGAAAATGTTGGAAAAGCTCTCATAGACATTGGCTTAGGCAAAAAATTTATGAAGAAGACCCCAAAGGCAATCACAGCAACAACAAAAATAAATAAATGGGACCTGATCAAATTAAAAAGCTTCTGCACAGACAAGGAAACTATCACGAGAGCAAACAGACAATGTTACACATCCAATAAAGGGCTGATAACTAGAATCTATTTAGAACTCAGGAAAATCAGCAAGAAAAAAATCAAACAACCTTATCAAAAAGGGGACAAAGGACATGAACAGAAACTTTTCAAAAGAAGATAGACTAATGGCCAACAAACATATGAAAATATGCTCAACATCTCTAATTATCTGGGAAATGCAAATCAAAACCACAATGAGGTATCACTTATCTCAAGTGAGAATGGCCTTTATCAAAAAGTCCCAAAACAATGAATGTTGTGTAGATGCCAGAGATAGGAACACTCATACACTGCTGGTGGGACTGCAAACTAGTGCAACCTCTGTGGAAAGTAATATGGAGATATCTCAAAGAGATACAAGAGAGCTACCCTTTGATCCAGCAATCCCATTACTAGGAATCTACCCAAAAGAACAAAAGACATTCTATAAAAAAGACATCTGCCCTAGAATGTTTATAGCAGAACAATTCACAAATGCAAAGATGTGGAAATGACCCAAGTGCCCATCAATACATGAGTGGATTAATAAAATGTGGTCTATGTATCCCATGGAGTTCTACTCGGCCACAAAAACAATGGTGACATAGCACCTCTTGTATTATCCTGGATAGAGCTGGAGCCCACTGCACTAAGTGAAGTATCACAAGAATGGAAAAACAAGCACCACATGTACTCACCATCAAATTGGTATTAACTGACCAACACTTAAGTGCACATATAGTAGTAACATTCATCGAGTGTGGGGCAGATGGGAGGGGGGAGGAGGGGTTGGGTATATTCCCACCTAATGGACACGGAGCGCACCGTCTGGGGGATGGACATGTTTGAAGCTCTGACTCGAGCGGGGCAAAGGCAATATACATAACCTAAACATTTGTACCCCTGTAATATGCTGAATTAAAAAAAACAACAAAAAAATCTATGTTCTATATGCATGGCTAAAATACAAGCACAAGGTGGGATAAAGTGTACAAATGTTTTTTTGGATAGGTGCACTGTGTGGCCATCACTCACTCATAAGCTCATTTTTTTTCTTTTTCTTTTTTTTCAGAAAGACTCTGTTCTCCATAGGCATTCTTTGGCATCTCAGATAATTGATTTTGTCACCTAAGTCAATGGTCCTTTGGAATCACAATTACTCAAATGTATAGATTGCTGAACAAATCTGCCAGGACTCCTGACTCATGTATCGCAGAATTGAAAGCTACAAGGGATGTTACCCCTATTGCATTAGAAGAAATTAATGCACAGAAAGTGATCATTTAAAAATGTAGATTTAATTATGTTTTCCTTCTGAATAAAATTACTCAATACACTTACTTAGCACAAAACACTCATTAACATGATTTACATGGCCCTACATGGTTTGGTCTTAGTGTATTCTACAGACTCATGTTTCTATGTCCCCTACCTTTTAGTTTATTCGACAGACTTTGCCTCTGATATTTTCTCCAATGCTCAGAATTTATCACGTTTTTCTCCTCCCCTGCTTCTCCTACCCCTTCCCTAGCTCAATTTCACTGGTTCTTCAGATCTCAGCTTAGATACCACATTGTCAGAGAAGCCTCCCCTGATCTCCTAAACTAAATTGGATCCCTGATGATTCATGCTCCACTAGCTATCATAAACACTTTCATCAGAATTGTTGTCTTTGTGACTGCATACCCTGTTTGAGACCAGAAACTGAGAAATCTGAAACTGTCTTATATGATTAACATTGTATTTCCATTGTTTTAGCACAGTGTCTGGCATGCAATAAAGAATAGCTGAATGAACAAGTAAATAACACCACGATTATTATTTTGCTAACGGCACAAATCATATTACTGATATTGGGGAAGCAGCAGTAATATTAAAGCTAATTTCTAAACAACCATCACCAAGGAAATAATTGACAGTTACTAAGCATATACAGTAAATGTAATATGTCTGAGAAAGTATATTTCAGGGAGATCCTTGAAGATATAATTGTAACTTCTTGTTTTTATTCTACAAGTTACTGGAATTTATGAGTGTTTTAATTTTAGGTGTGGTCCATATGATAGCAACAAAAATAAGATCACAGGCAGTCCTAACAAAGATTAAGCACAATGCCACATGTGGGGAAATGGCCAACCGTGAAAGTTCGCTAGAGTATTTCTTTTAAGCATATAAAATTTCTAATGATTTATATCAGGGATTTGAGAGTGTGTGCATGTATACATATAGAATTGTGTGTGTATATGTAAATGTATATATTGAGAACACATATTTTCTAAGCATATTACTTTCATTTAGATATTCATTCACTCAGTAGTTATTTATGGATCAGGTAGTATGTGTGAAACGATGCCCTGAGTGCTGAGTATAGCATAGTAAACAAAAAACAAAAAACCCCCCAAAACCAGACTCGATTGTTGGAGAGACAAATAATAAATGTTTAATCATTACATAACAATAATTTGTGCTAAGTGCTCTAGAGCAAAACCAAGTCACACCAGAAGTGTAAGAAAAGAGAGTACTGGTGTTCTACCTCAGATGGGGCAAGCAGGGACAACGCTGATTTCTTTCTGAAGAACAGGATATAGAGGGACTGAGGGGCATAGAAGATCAATTTGATTAGATTGTAATTGCAGTGATTCTTAGACTATAAAAGTTGTTCTGGTGACATGGTGGCTGGGACTAGAGTTAATGGGGAAATTACAGAGATAAGATTTGGGATATATTGCCCAAATGGAGCTGACAAGATGTGCCAATATGGGGTATGAGAGAAAGAGTCATAAATGATTCCATTTTTTTCCGTCTGACCAATTGAGTGTTTGGTGATATTGTTACTAGATTTAAAATTTAAAAGAAGGAATCATGAAAAATTTCATTGTATCCAGGGACTGGGAATTCCAAAGCTGATCCCTAGAAAAGCTACAGAGAACAATTCAAGGAGTATGTTATAGAGGTACAGAAATTTGAGCCCTACTATAGACTCATTACATCATAATTTCCTGGGCTGGGTTCTAGAAATCTGCAGTTGCACAATTGCCACCAGGTAATCCTGATGCACAGTAGATTTGGGAGTCATTGCCCAGGTATGCGTCATCTGTCATCTCATCACCCCGCTCTGTTCTCTTGTATATAATGCAGCATCTTAGTCTGACTACTTTCATGATTTTTTCTTTATCACTATTTTTATGAAATTTGATTGTGATGTGCCTAACTCTGATTTTCTTTGTATTTTTCTTGCTGTAGCTTCACTGAACTTCTTGAATCTGAAATTCATATCTTTCATCAAATTTCGGAGGTTTGCAGTCATTATTTTCCTAATATATTTTTTTACTTTTTTTACTTTCTCCTTTTTATTCCCTGAGACTACACATGCATACATGTTAAACATCTTAATATTGTCCCACAGTTTGAGGTGTCATTGTTTGTTTTATTTTCAATCTAGTTTCTCTTTATTATTTGGATTTGAGAATTTCTATTAATTAATCTTTAAGTTCACTGATTATTTTCTTGTATAATCTCCATTATTCTGTTAAACCATCCATTGAAATTTTTATTTCAGATTATATTTTTTAATACTAGAAATTGATTCTTTTTAGCATTTCTATTTCTTTACTAATATTTCCTATCTTTTCATTCACTATAAACATAATTTCCTTTCCTTGGACATACTTGTAGTCACTTTTTCTTAAGTCCTTACGTTTTAGTTTTCACTTTTGGGTCATCATGGAGTTGTTCTCTATTATTTTGGGCTTTTATTCCCTTTAAAACAGGTTTTATTTTCCTGTTTCTTTATATGTTAATTAATTTTGGATTATTTCCTGGATATCATGAGTGATGTTATAGAGACTTTCAATTCTATTTAACACTTTGGAAGAAATGTTTTAGAGGTTTTGGATTCCATTTAATCTGAATGAGGTTTTTTTGTTTTTTTCTTTTTGGTTTCTTTGTGGTAGCAGGCTCTTACCTTGGTTGGACTCAAACTATAAAATCCGTCTTCCCCTAGGTGGGCAACAGTTTAAATTTTGTTCCTGTTGTTTGTTTTGTTGACCTTACTTGGGATGCTTGGAATTTGTCCTAAGCATGCATGCTTCAAGATTAGCCAGAGATTTGAAAATAATTCCTTCACAGGTTCCAGCTTCCTTTCTCTGATTCTCTCCTTTCTAAAATTTCCTTTCTCACTTTTTAGTGGCTGCATTTGCCCTCAACTCTGCTTTCTGGTTTCTCAAATCGGTATGACTGTGAGTCTCCCAGTGTCGTAGCTTCTGCATGTGACGGAGTCTAGAGCCTTCCCTAAGGTACAGGTCATAAAACAGGAAATTCTCTCAGTGCTGTTCCCTTCCTCCAAGTGTCGATTTCCCACCAATATCTGCTGCTTTTTCTTTTTGTCTCCAGAGACTTTAGTTAGCTGTTTTAAAATAATTTTTTCAGGGTTTATAGGTGTCATCTGTATGAGGATTGGGCCACCTAGCAACTCCCCAGCCATACTAGAAGCAGTGAAATATGAAATTTCATACTGTCACAGAGCAAATGAAAATGTGTTCTATTTCAATATAGCATTGAATGTGTTTACAGTATTGATTTTGTAACCGAGTCCATGACATTCCATACCACACACCTCCACCCCCTACAAAAATAAAGCTAATGTTACTGAGTGATAATTCTGAGTTAGCCCTTTAAATATATTGTTTTATTGAATCTTGCAATTTAATTGAATCAACTCTATCAGGCAAATGTTATTCCTGTTTTACAGATGAGAAAACTAAATCCTGGCAAGGAAAGTCATGTACCCAAGCTCAAAAATTTGGCAAATGGCAGAGCCCAGATTTAGACAAGGATTCCAACTCCTTCCAAGGTAAAGTCTTATGTGTTATAATACCAGAGAGAGATTACATGGAGACATTTGAGTGCCTATTGTGATGTGAGAGCACATTGCTGTCCCTGCTCCTGCAGCCGGAGATTTTAGTACCCTGGCAATTTGGACTTGGACCTTTGTCGTTGGCACACGATAATTGCTCGCTTCCTGTGCGGCACCCCTTGTTCTCACAGCAGTTATTAAATGGCGATGCATTGTTTCTTTGTTCAAGCAGGAGGAGATAACTCTGGCGTCATGAGCTAGTTTTGCAGAAGGAATGCATGCCCCTGAAAACGTTGTGACTAGCTGACACCCGGAGGTCTGGTTTACTCAAGGTGTTATCTGAGACTAAAAGCAACGCAGGCTTTCCCCCGCCTTACCCCAACCCCACGAAGGTCGGTTGCTGCCTCATCTCTGTGATAAGACAGGTCTGAGACATTTGCTCTCCTGTCTTCTTGCTTTGGCCAAATTGAATGAACCTTTCTCAATCTCCAAGCACTGGTCTTACAGGCTTTGACTTTAGCTGCTCATCAGGTACATGGGCCTGAATTTGGAGTTCTGCAACACCCCCTCTCAACCTGTACCGACATTCATACTTTTCTAGACACTCTTACCTGCATTTAGTCCTGTAGTCTAGAATCTGGCCCAAGTCAATGAATACGTTTTTTACTCAGTTCCGAGCTCCTCCCAGTTTGTCCTCTCCTAGTCCAGTCACTCCTGCTGACATGGAAACATTTCTTTGTATGCCTGCCGAGTCAGGATAAATATTTGCTTAAACATTCCCAAAGACTCATGGCATTACAAAGCAGTTTATTAAGCAGCCTTTTTTTATAATGTTGTGCTACTAATGTGTGGGTAATTGTGCTGTTAAATTAGGTACAGGGATGAATTAAAGTGCAGGAATCTGAAGTTGGCGACTAGCCGAAGAATGGCGGTATATAAAATGACTCATATGCCTTTATGTATTTATTTACTCAGGATATTACAGGGGTACAAACATTTTGGTTACATGAAATGCCTTTGCCTCAAGCCGGGGCCACAAGCGTGTCCCTCCCCCATACAGTGCGCCCTGTCTCCATTAGCTGTGGGTTTACCCACCCCACCCGCTCGCCTTTACCCTTTTTTTTTCTTAAAAGTTTATTCTTTTCTGTTCTTAAATAAATCAATCTAATTTTTTGCTCTGGCTGTATATACCTGTTTAAGTATCCCAGGTATTGTATTCAGTTATTTGAAATCAGTATTTGAGTCTATTTTTATTAAGATATTCTGTATCTAAACAACCCTAAAGTAATAATGATAATAAAAGTGAATGACAAAGACAGCAGCTAGAGAAGTGATAATTGGCATGGCAATAGAACATGATGTTTCGAAGTTTTGACACATTTTATCTTTGTATCTTTCACATGTCTCATTAGAATTGTCTTGGAATACACAGAAAAATTGAAAACAAGTTTGGGAAGTTGATTTTATTATCATTAAGCTGTCAAACATTATAAGATTTGTAGTGGGATGGAGCATTAGTATATAAAAAGCTATTGTGCATTCTGCAAGTTTTAATTGCTTTACTTTTTTTGCAAATTGAGTTTTACCAAGTTCTGTCTTATGCAAGTAATCTAGAAACTTGCAATTTTAAAGGTACAATTGGAGTAAAATATCTGAAACTGATAAATGCTTAACCTAGAAACATAATATTAAAAAACAGAGGTTTTTTTTTTTCTCTTCTGGAAACAAAAAGAATAATTTTTTTATCCTTCTTTATTCTGGAAACATGTATTTTCATTTTGTGGCTTCACAACCAGGGTGGAAAAAGGATTGTAAGTTTCTATTTCTATGGTATGTCCTTCATAAATCAATATTTATTTGTTGCCACTATCTACATGCAATAACCAAAGGAAAAACTCAGCCTTCCTTTTTGGCTTCTGCTACCATTCTTCTCCAGCCTCAGATGACAAAATATATCAATCTGACCCTGAAGTTGTCTCTGTTCTCTGTCTCTGAGTGCTAGTCATGTGCCTGGCTGGATGGGGTAGGTTTGACTCCCTCACCAAAAAAATAAATAAAAATTGAACCATCAATCAAGTCCCTGGCTATAAGGACCTGAAATGTCCTGATAGATCTTGTTGAGGGCTTGCTTTCTAAGTGACAGACAAAATATTTTCTTTTTGAGACTATGGCATGGATTGCCATTTGTGATAAAGATGCAAAAAGCAAATTACCGAATTTTAGATTTTAAAGAGCTTAAGTGGATCATTCAGTCTAACCACCTTCTCACTTATAAGTGAGAACCCTATAACATGCCTTGACTTTCTGTTTTGTTTTATCCATTTATGACAAGGCTATAAAATGAAGCAAAAATGATGGACAGCATTAACCAAAACTTAATTTGAAAAGCAGGATATAGCTGAGGTCAGAAATAGGATGTTAAACTTACCTTTATGGCTGGCATGAATAGCCCACTGAGAGATGAAATTGCATCATGGCAGCCTCTGCCAGAGGCCAGTATTGGCAATTAGAGGTCAGTGCCAGGGATAGCAAAGATCTGAGACAGCAGAGAAGTTAAGAAAATCTGACCATCTCCTTACCATCGAGGCTCTCATCTATAAATAATACTTGACTTAACGTATGTCATGTGCTGAGAACTTTAGTGCATCTAAGACTTAGAAAGCAAAGCAAAGCAAAGCTACTAACATCAAGAAAATTATAGAGTTTGTGCAAAGATAAGACAATTCCCCTTGAGATAATAATTGAATAAGTACTTAAGTATGGGGTATAGTCATGTCAAGTGGAAGCATTTACATGAGTTAGAGACAGTTAAGAGGTTTATACAAATAAGCAATACACAAAGGCAGTAAATATCTGATAGGAAAATTAGGTATTCAGACATCAATTTATTTCTGCATATTTAGGTCATAGTTTTATTATTGTAACATAATCAAAGAATATAAAAAGGACAGTAAGTTGTTTTAATTCTTTTAGTGGTTGCCTTATGATTTGCAATGTATATCTCTATAATCATATTCTACATTCAAATAATATACATTTCACATGTGATATAAACCATTACAACAGAATATTCCAAATTTTTTCCTCACATTTTTGTGTGATTTTTGTAATATGTTTTTCTTGTACATATAGAATAAATACACAGTACATTGCTACTATTTTTGCTTTAGACAGTTATTTTTAATGAAATTCCAATGAACAAAAAATTTATTTTAATTAATCTATTCTATTACTTGTGGTCTTTATTTCTTCATTTAGATTCATATTCTCCCTAATATCATATTTCTCCTTCCTAAAGAACTTCATTTATCATTTCTTATAGTGCAGATCTTCTAGCAATTAGCTTTGTCCATTTTGTTTACATGAGAAAGTCTTGCTTTCTATTTTCATGAAGTATAGAATTCTGGCTTGAGAGTTTATTTCTTCTAGCACTTTAAAGATGTCCCTTCATTGTTTTTGGTCTTGCATGATTTTTGACCAGAAATCTTTTATAATTCTTATCTTTGTTTTTCTGTATATAATGTGTTTTTTTCTTGTGGTTGTTTTTAAGACTGTATTTGGTTTGGTGCACATGGGTTTTTTTTGTTCTGTTTTGTTTTTTGGTTTCTCTTCCTTCTTTGATACTTATCTTGCTTGGTGTTCTCTGAGTTTCTTGGATCTGGAGTTTGATGTCTGTCATTAATTTTGGAAAACTCTTTATTTCTTCAAATATTTCTTCTGCTCTGTTCTCTTTTCTTTAAGGAATTCCAATTAAACCTATGTTAGGCTGCTTAATGTTTTCCAGCATCTCTTAGACGATCTGCTTATTTTTTGCTTTTTTCAACTTCATTTTCTCTTGCTGCTTTAATTTGGATCCTTTGTATTAACCTATCTTCAAGTCCACTGACTCTTTTCTTACCTCTACCTTACCAGTCTACTGATAAGCCCATCAAAGGCATTACTTATGTCTGTTACTATATTTTTCATTTTTAGTATTTTTATTTGATTCTCTCCTATACGTTTTTTCTCTCTGCTGGATTTCCTATCTGACCTTGCATGTGGCCTACCTTTTTCCTTGGAGCCTTTGACATCTTCATTGTGGTTATTTTAAATACCCTATCTGATAGTTCCAACATCCACATCATATCTTAGTCCAGTTCTGTTGATTGCTTTGTTCTCGAAAGTTTGGTGTTACTTCCTCTTTTTCGTCTGTTTTCAATAGCCTCATATTTTTCTTTTCTTGATGTGATGGTTAATTTTGTGTGTCAACTTGACTGGGCCATGGGGTGCCTGGGTATTTTGTCAAAAACTATTCTAATTGTTTTAATGAGGATGTTTTTGGATGAGATGAACATTTAAACTACATTGGTAGTGGCAGTAAAGCAGATTGTCCTCATCCAATCAGTTGAAAGCCTGCATAGAACAGAAAGGCTGACCCTCCCCTAAGTGTGAAAGAATTCCTGTTGCCTGACTGCCTTCAAACTGGGACACTGGCTTTTCCCTGCCTTCAGACTCAAACTGAAGCATCAGCTCTTCCCGAGTCTCAGCCTGTTGGTCTTTGGATTAGAACTACGCCATTGTTTCTCCTGGGTCTCCAACTTGCTGACTCATCCTGCAGATGTTGGGATGTCTCAGCCTCCATAATTTTGTATCCCAAGAGCTACAATATTGTTTGCCCTTCCCCCAGCAGGGTAAGGCTTCTGTTCCACAGGGGCACTAGAGGAGAAGAAACTAGGTGGAGTTTTGTTTCTTTCCCACAGTGACTGTTGTTCCCTTTCATCAGCCCTGTACTATGGAGGACACTTTCTCAGGTTTCACACTGAAGGATAGAAGAATATGCCACTATAATGATTATTTTAAGCTAAAGACACTTGCAAAACAGCAGGTGCAGGAGGGGCACTCTGACATCCCCTTTCTTCCTGAAAGAAGGTGATAAAACTACCATGTGAAAAATGCCCTCCTTAAACTAGGAGGAAAGAAGACATGATTATCACCAGAGTTGAGGCTGAGAGAATTTTGCACAAACAGACCTTGTTAAAATAACTCTTTCATGTAAGTTACATTTCCACAATCAGCACTCTTTGTTTAACCCAGTATATAAAACATTTAAGTTTTGCTCCTTCTTTGGATCTTCAGTTCTTGTGAAGACTCCCATGTACATGTAAAAGTATCTGTGCTTTTCTACTGTTAATTTGTCTTGTATCAATTTATCTCTTAGGCCCAGCCAGAGACACTTAGAGGCTAGAAGTGAAGTTTTACTCCTCCTACAACACCAAATATTTCTGTGAGTGCTTTATGAAGTCCTTGAGGAAGGATCTGAAAGTGGCTGGGAATTCCGTTTATATTTGCACCCTAGCAATTCTACATTCTCTTGTTAGCCAACATTTTGTCTTTTCCAGTTTATCAGCAATTTAGCTGAATTCTCTTTACCTGTGTCTGGTCGTGTCTGTCTCAGGTAAGTGAGTGTCTTTTTTCTGCCCCCCAGCATCTATTTTTATATTTCATGCAGATAGGTGGCCCAATGACCTTAGCTCTCAAGAATAGTCATGAACTTACATATCCAGCCTCCTGTTTTTGTAAAGGTGTGAGAGATGTACTTTCTGGATTTTCACACCCCAAGTGGAAACTAGGGCACTCAGGAATTATTTTAACCTCGTGGCCATTTCTCACAATCACATGAGGTTCACTGTTTGAGTTTAGTGGAGTGAGAAGTGTGTTCTAGTTGTTCTAGTGCACAGACCCTGATCCAGGACTTATGTGTCAGTCCCAAGAATATAGTAACTTTCATGTGTTCTCCAACAAATCATGTATTCTTTCTGGGTATCAGTTTACCTATCTGTGAAATGACCTTATACTAGCTATCTTTAAAGTCCATTCTAGACTGACAAGATTAATGACATTTTTTATGACCAGGATATACGTTCAGGCAGAAATAACCATTGGTAAACTGGCCAGTGAGTATCTACTAATAGTTCCTATTTAGGATTCGTCTAAAAAAAATACCCCTTTTAAAAAAGTTTTCTCCCAATCTATCATAATATTTGAGATTTCCAGCATTGAATTTACTGGTTTTGTTTGTTAAGAATAGTTTCAATCACGAGTAATAGAAATACAAAGTAGCAGTAAGATAAAGTTAGTTATAATGACAGTAATGATTTAGAAACAATATACAGCAAACATACTTCACACATTTACTATGTGCTAGGTAACTTTTAAAGCATGTTCTATGTATTACTTTATTTAATTCTCAAAGTAAATCTTATGTAATAGGCACTATAATTATTAGTCTCATTGTACATGAAAAAAATGGAGTTTTTTCAATGTTAAGTGGCTAGAGGTATTTTCTAACATCAGGATATTATTAGTTGTGGCTTTTAAAAGCATACGAGTAAAGGCAATTTTCTAAATAGAACATAGACAAAGGAAGTGAAGAAATAGGTTTAAAATAAAATTTCTTTCAAGAAACTTGTGTGACCAGATAAGAAAAAAGATTTTATATTTCAGTTTTCCACTGATGTATAAAAAACCATCCCTAAACCTAGAGGCTAAAAATAGCAATTGTAATTTGCTCAGTTTTCAAGGCTGCACTTGGGATGCCCACTCTCTGCTTCATGTGGCGCTGACTAAGCTCATATGCCTGGGACTTCAGCTAGGAAGTCTGAGATGTCTTAGGCAGCTGGACCTCTCTTTATACAAAGTCTGTAATTCTCAAGAGCGTCAACTTTGTCCACATGACGGCATCATTGCCAGGAGGAGCATGTTCTATGTGAGACTTCCTGAAGTCTGTGCTCAAAACTTGTTCAATTTCATTTCTCCCATGTTCTAGAAGTCAAAGCAGGACACAAGGTCAGCCAGTACTCAAGAGGTGAAGGGGAAGACTTCCACCTTGATAGGTGGAGGGGCAAAGTCACATTGCCAAGGAGCGTACATGCTGAAAAAAAGCAATTTATGCCACATACTGCTGTGTTCTCTGTGTGCACAAATGAAACCTATTCCTCCCACATGCTAAATATGCTCATACCCATCTCAGGACTCAAAAAATTCTCATCCCATCTTTTTAAGAAAGCTCAAAGTTCGAAGTTCATGACTGCATGGCCTGAATCCAGTCTAGATGAAAATGAGACTCTTTGGGTGTGTCTTTATTTGCAGATCTGTGAACAAAAATAAAAAGTTATCTGCTCCACATACGCTCAGCATACAATACTGAGAAACCTCGATGGCAGCAGTCACTCCCATCCAGAAAAGGAAAAATGGAAAGAAGATAGCAGTCACTAGCCATAGCAATTCTGAAATCCAGCAAGGCACAAGTCACCAGGTTCTGCTAGCCTGGACACAGAAGGTATTCCTTGATCAAAGTCTATTCTGCTCCCTTGGAGAGGTCCTCTAGTTTATTATTGGTTTATTATTCTCAAAAGCTCTTGGCTCTGCCTTTTGGTTTCTTGGTTCTGCCTTCCGAGATGCCCTCTTTTTATACTAGAAATGGGCTGTATTTACGATTTTTCTGCTTCTCGTCCATGGAAAGTTGGGATCAAGAGACCTGTTTTCATTTTTAACTGCTTCAATCTCTTTCAGTCCATATTATTACAGCTCCTTTAAATACTTCCTGGGTTTCCTATGCATCCTACTTTTTCTTCTACTTGTACTTGGCACATAATAATCATACATATTTATGGGATAAAGAGTGATATTTTTGATAGATTATAGTGTAATGATCAAATAAGTATAATTAACATATTCATCACCTCAAACAATTATCATTTCTTAGTGTTGTGAACATTCAAAATCCTCTCTTCTAGCTTTTTGAAAAAATATATTAATAAATTATTATTAACCATATTTACCATATAGTGCCATAGAAAACCAGAACTTATTCCTCCTATCTAGCTGTGATTTTTCTGTTAACCAGTCTCTTTCAATCTCCTCCTCCCCAATTCTCATCCTCTAATAACTACAATTCTACTTTCTACTTCTGTGAGTTATTTTTTTAAGACCTACATATGGGTGAGAAAATGCAATATTGCATTTATCTTTCTGTGCTTGGATTATTTCACTTAAAATAATGTCCTCCAGGCTGATCCATGTCCTATGTATGGTATTATAATCCCCACCATCAGATATAAACCACATAATTTTTTTTTAGACAGTCTTCTCTCTGCTTTGACATCCCTAAGACCCTTAAGATTCCTAGAAGTGTTTTTGTCTAGATGGCAAGACCCTTGCATTGTCTCAAATATTTCTGAAGTATTAACAAATGGCCTTACATCTACATCTTCAATCTAACCTTTAGCACAAAGCCATTTATTACTGTTAGAACCTTTTACTGATTTGGGAGTCTAGAATAGTTTTATTTTCTAACACAGCAAGTTCTGGGCATTCTCTATTTTTTCAAAATTCTGTTTTTGAAATGGAGCAATTACTTCTTTGTTCATTTCAACATTCTGCTTGCTAATATCCTTAGCCAAGTCCACAACCTCATTACGTACATATCCTATCTTCCAAATTTGTACAAGTGACAGTTTGACAATTGTTTGTCTACCCCATAAGAGAGGTCACCATTTTTGTGGTTTGTTATAGAAGTCTTCTCACCACTTTTCAAGTCTCTGTTAATAGTTAACCTTCCTGCTTTTCCGGCCTCCACCTGGAAACTGGTTCCAAAGCCAATGACACCTGTATTAGATTTTTGTTACAGCAGCATCGGACTTCTAGGTATGAATTGCTACATCAGTTAATTTTTGCTGCATAACAAGCCAACACCAAAACTTGGTGGCTTAAAACGATTATCATTTATTTGCCCACAATTCCGTGGGTCAGCAATTTGGTCTGAGTTCAGCTGGAATTACTCATCTCTGGCCCACATTGTGCACCTGGGCTCACTCTTATGCATGGTGCTTCAGCTAAGATAGTTGTGATATCTGGAATAACTGAGTCTCTCTAAGTGGAGGCTGGCTTGGTCTTTTTCTCATGTTGACATTATTCATTCTATTAGTCAAAACAATTTTCAAGGACATTCGGACTCAAGGAGTGAAAAGATTGGCTTCATCTATTGGTGGGAGGATTGTCGAAGTCTCATGACAAAGGAGCATGCATACAAGAATGGGAAAAATTTGTAGCCAAGGTCTGCAATTTGCAAGAGATTGGAGGGTGATAAGTTTTACTGGAATTTTTTTTTAAGGGGAAAACTTTTTGTAAGGATGGAAGAAATGTGAGCCTTCTTGCAGCTTCAACCATATGTCCAAGAGTCAATGAGCATTAGAAGGTTCAGGCAAGACAGTAATAACCGATGAAGCAAGTTTCCAGAGGTGATGGTGGAAAATGTGGTAAAGTGTATAGGATTGAATACTCTGCCTTGGACAAAAGAAAGAGAATACTTTTCTGAGATAGAAGGAAAAAGAACAAAGCCAAGTGTTCATGTAACTAAATTTTGGATAGAGTTTGACAGTTGAAGTAATTCTCCCCTGAAGTATCATTAGCTTTCTTAATGAGATAAATGATAATATAATTTGCTAATAGTTACTGAAATAGTAACCTATAGGTTGTCTATAGATGATTGGTAAAGATTTAGAATAAACCCTAGGAGAAGAGAAAGAGTTCATTGACCAGGGAGGAATCAAAGTATTGTTTGGTCCATGTTGAGGGCCCATTTGAGAGTGAAGACAAATAATTTGTAGTGGGAAGCAATGAGAAGCTTATAAAAGAGGCATACAGGAAGTAGCATGGCTGGATTTTTATTTCTGAAGGATGATACAGTACTGGCAACACCGTGGGAAATAAGCGACAGGGAGACCAGAAGTAGGAACTCTATTAGGAGGGTCTTCCAGTTACTACACTGCATAACTAGCTTCTGTCAAGTGTAGTAGCTTAAAACAAACACATTCATATATTTAATATATTCACGGATCCTGTGGGTCAGAAATACAGAAAGGGTACAGCAGGGACAGCTTATATCTGTTCTGTGATGTCCGGGGCTTCAAGACTTGAAAGCTGCAGGTGCTGTGGGTGAATTGGCGGCAGGTGGCTGGGATTCCATGAAAGCTTGTTCACCCACATGGCTTGCGCCTGGGCTGGGAAGAATCAAAGATGAGGACTGCTGACTAGAACACCTGCATGTGACCATTCCGTATGGCTCAACCTCCTTGCAGCATGGCTGCCTGAGGGTGGTTTGACTTCCAACATGGTTGCTCAGGCTCCAAGTGAGTGTTTTTGCAAAGAGGTAGATGCTGAACCATACTTTATGATCCAGCTTTGGAAGTTTCACACAGTTAAAGCATTTTGTTGCTTATAACCAAGAAACAAAACCACCCAGATTTAAGGGAAGGGGTAATAGTTCACCCCTCCTGATGGGTAAGCAGCAAGGTTCTAGAAGACCCTGTGAGATGGGAGATATTCCTGCAGCCATATTTGGAAAATGCAATCTGTCATAGGGACTCGCAGTCATGTGAATAAAAAGCAGTGAAGAGATGGAGAGACAGGCTTGGGTTTGCGTAATAATATTCTCTATCTGTGTAACTGATAGAACTGATTACATCTCCTAGATCTTTCTGAGAATGTTGCAGAACTCAGGTGTATGATTACAAATGCTATTCACTAAAACTATATTCTATGTCTCAATATTTTCACTTCTCTATTTAACCAAGTCTCTTAGTATTCTTCTTTTCATTCACTGTGTAAAACATTGTAGAGGCCTATAATAAAAGAGAAGTTATGGTCCCTTTACCTGTGATCCCCAGAAGCTATTAAGAGATATGGGACTACAGTACCTGAGAGAAAAAATGTTACATACAGACTCCTTTTTAAAAATGAAGTATAATTACAACCTTTTAGAATGGCATACATAAATCAATGCCGAGGGGAAAGAAAATTTGAATACTTGAAGAGATAACTGCCACACTGGGTTAGGGAAATGCAAAATATTTGGGCGAAATGTAAAACTACTTGAAGTGAAGAAAAACGCAGCCTTTTCCTCAGGCATTTATCTTGTTTCATTTTGAGGTTTGTAAATGGAAGTTTTTTGATATTCTTCTTACATCTGGATGACCGGTGTGCCTTTGTTGTTGTTGTTGTTGTTGTTGTTGTTTAACTGATTAAATACATTTATTTAAAAATCTATTTTCTGTTTCTGTGGATCTCCTTGATGAAAAGTAACATGTTGGAGCTTCATGTCTGGAGGACAAGAATCCTTAACTTCTCTTGGATGTTTGTACTACCTGGGTGTTTGACCGTTTTGTGCCTTAATTTTGCCACCTGAAATAAAAGAATGAGCCAAAGTCCATCATAACTTGAATGATCTTCATAAAGATCACTTGGTGCATAATGCGAAACATTTATGCACTCATTCAACAGACTTTCTAACTCACTTGGAAGCAAAAGATTTGTCCCCAAGATGGGAATTCAAAACTGGAGCCGAGATTTGGGAAATAAAAGTGCATGTTATAAAAGCCAGGAGGGAGTTTTTCCTCATAAATATTTACACAGGGATCTCAGGTGACTGCAAGTCTCTAAATGTCAAATGCTAATGGCTGTGTTGGCTTTCATTTCCTATATTTAAAATAATCAACTATCCCTACTAATATGATTTTAAAGGGAATTTTGAAAACATAATGAATAGAGGAGCAAATTCAAAATTAGGATCTGGGGTAGCTGTCTGGTGTTCTCATATTTATGAAAAGAATTGCTTTGTTTGCTTAGCTTGTAAAGCTAATATTTCTTGGAGTTTTCAATTTTGGTTTTATTTTTTTTTCTGAAGATTTTTTTTTCGAAGTACGAACATTTTAATAAGCGTTATTTTTGTGCCTTAAAATATGCCAATTCAAGTCAGCTGCCAACTGCTTGAGCCTAAAAACTACCTTTCAGGATACAATTCTCCACAGGATTTTTTCCCTCATTCATCTTGAGATGAAGTGTATTAATTTTGACACCGAGAATGCCACCTTTTTGCTTTTAATAATGGAAAGAAATTTTAAAATATTGGTGCTTTTATAAATAGCCAAAGAGCCAACTGAAACTAAAGTGTTGGAATATTGGAAGAGTTACTTACTAATTGTGTGACCTTGGGAAATTACTTAATATTCAGTTTCCTTGTTGCAAAATGGGGATAATAATATTTCTTTTTTCACAAGTTTCTTGCCAGTGTTAATTGATATATTTTTATTCAATTATCATTCACTGAACATCTTACACTCTGGGGAAGAGCAGATGGATGGGATGTAGCCCCTGCATTCCAAGAGAACTCTGTTTTGGGAAAAATGTTTTTTTTTTTCTTTCTATATTAAACAACTGAGAGTTGTAATGTCACACACACATTGCCACCTACTCTCTTAACAAAAACACATTAAATTATTCTATGGTTCATCATCAAGGGTTTCCATTGTTGTCTTAAAAAAATAGAAAACAATATTCTTTGTTCATTAGAGAGTTTTAGCCACCGGATAAATTTCATATATATCACCTGATAGTTGATTGTATATATACACAAAGTTTCTAGAGTAAATATTTTGTGTAGTTTTTTATGTTAACATATTAATATACTCATTCTTCTAGGCCCAGCAAAAGCACAACTCATTTGGGATCCCTCCTCCTCATACTCCTTTGAAATTTGTCACTTATTCCTGCAAGTCTGAAATATGTACTTACCGCATTGTATTCTACTTATTTGTCTGACTTCCAAGGTAGTTTGTTGGGTATCCCGGGATCCACGAGAAGGAAGAGTTTAAAAATGTGACGAGCTGTTGAATAAAATGCAGTGGGTATATGAGTGAGGATTGACTGTGCTGAGAGGCACAGTGCAGTCGGGAAGGAGAACACACTGTTAGGACACAGTGGGGAAGCTGGGATGTCGGCAAGAGGAGCTGCGAGTGTGAGAGTTCAGTGGGGTGTGAGAAATAGAAGCCTGAATGGAGCTGGGTTAAAGAGAGAATTGGAGGTAACAAATCAGGAGAGTGAGTATAGACAAGCATTTCTGGAATTTATTTTGTTAATCGACAGTAATTCCAAAGGAGCCTCAAAGAGCCTGGAGCCTGAGAATCTGCTGTTGCAGGTAAGACAGAAGATAGTTACAGTGCTGTGCTGGTCACAGTGATTCGGCAGGGCTGGGAGCATGAACCTGGGCCTTGGAGAGAAGCCGGGGGGTTCCATCCACTGAAAAAGCGGGGTGAGCAGAGTACATAAAAACAGATAGATGTGAAAGGTAGATCTAGTGAAGGGATGATAAAATAGTCTCTTCTGGTGCTTTTAATTTGTTTGAAAAATAAGACGCAAGGTCAATATCTGAGAGTCAGTTAGGAGGACGCTAAATTGGAGCAAAGAGGAGAGAGTATAAGAAATACAATTGACTTTTTGGGAGGGGGACAGTGAATTGAGTACTGGAGGTATTAGGGCTTCCAGGCAAGGATAAAACATCCTTATTTCCCACCTTGATTAAAAGTTGTGTGTGTTTTCTTCCACTATCTTCAGCTGTGCAGGCTTAGACTTGTAGCAGGATGATTGAGTTTAACTAGGGGTTAAGATTTCCTCTTAAGTGAGTAGAAGAAGAGAGGGACAAGGAATTAAAAGTACATGAAAAGGAATAGAGTATTCTTTCCTCTATCCTTGATGATCTCTTTCAGTCTCAAGGCCTGAAATGCCATCCATGCCCTGATATCCTCCAAACCCTATCAGTATCCCAACTTAGTCTCTAAATTCCATATGCATATTCCCACCTTTGCACTTGGAGGTCTAATAGATATCTCAAGCTTACAAAGTCCTAAACCAAAGTCTATGTCTTTCCTCCAAAACTACTCCCTGTCACATTCTTCCTCATTCCAGCAAATGACAACTACCTTCTTCTCACACAGTATAAAATCTTGGAGTCATGCTTAAGTGCTGTCTTGTCCTTGCATCTCGCATCCTCTTCATTTGCAAATATTGTCACCTCTTCCTTCAGAGTATGTCAGAACCTGGCCACATTTCATCTCATCTCACTGCTACCCCTTGGCCCAAGCCACCATCACTGCTGGTCTGCATTTGTTCTCTCTACTTCTACCTTTGCACCCCACACCCTAATACCAACTCAATAGGATGTGTGGTCCCTCAACTGCACCAGACAGCTCACATCATTCCTCAGCTCACAGCATGCCGATGGTTCCTCAGCTCACTTCGAAAAATAGGTAAGTCTTTAAACAGACTAACAGGGATTATATTTCTGGCTCCTTTCTCTCTGGTCTCATCTCATACTACTGTCACCTTTGATCACTTTCCTCCTGTCACACTAGACCGGGTGCTGTTCCCGGAATGTACCAGTGAGTCTCCTTCCTCAGGGATAGCCCTCCATGGAATTTCCTTTCCTTAGATATCTGCATGGCTGGCTCCCTGGTGGGCCCTAACCTGGCCACCCTACTTAATGCAGCATCCACTGCCCCTACCCCTGGCACTTCCTACCTTCCCTCCCTGGCATGTTCTACTCCATTTAACTTGTACATGATGTGCAGAACTCACATTTGGAATACATGGTTTGGTGTTTCAGGCAATAATTGGCCAAATCCAAGTGTGACTATAATGGAATAAAAAAATCTGATTTATATCTGTCTACTTTTATAATTTTTCAATTTTATTAGCAAAAATAGCCATCAGTTTTGCAAACTTGACCTTACAGAAGTGTACCAATACCTCCTCAGCACTGTCAGCTGCTAGATTGTTCAAACAGTAACTATATTGCATCTTCATGATGCTAAGTACATGCTCACTTTCAAAGACTAAGAATTTTTTTTTAGCTCTGGTAACATAAGATACTTGGGATGAGGATATTCCCAATAGGTTTTAAAGTTTTTATTTATTTTTGTGAGCAGATAACTAGGTAAATTCATCTCATTTTCATCACCTAGATCAGAAGATTTTGTCAATGGTGGTGATGTAGTTTCATTGAAACAATCCCATAAATCACACCTTTTATACTGCTTGATGAAAGATGCTCACTGAATATTTTCAGAAGCAAATTTTAGAATGTCATTCTGCTTATTATTTTATTTCTAATAGTTTTGCTCTATACTATACAGATCAATGTTTTCTTTACAAAACAAGAACATGTATATCTGGAAATATAGAAATAAAGGAAAAGATGGCTTAAAGATAACTAAATTATCTCTCAACTTCTATTAGTATTTCAGCTTTCATTGTGTAGTCACTCATTTTAGCACCTTTTCTGGTATAAAATGCTGTAGAAATTACCAGATAAGAAATATACACACTGTCAAGATTTATCAGGTTTATTTGTAGTTTCCAGCATATAAACTATTTTCTCTGCCAACAAAAGTCCAACCTTTTTAGTATTATTACATTTTCAAAGTAAAGCACAATATATTCTTTTGTTCCAGAATATATTTTTGAGGATGTAATTGCTGCATCTTGTTAGAACGTATTATTATATATAAGAACATAGCAAGGCAATAACAAAACCTCTTGCATGTTAGGGGTTTGTCTTTGGCTGAAAAAGAATGATGAGAGTCGTTAGCTGTCTTTCTGATAATGGCCAATAGTTCATTTATATTACACAAGACTAGCATTACTTTATGAACACTCAACTGAGCAGTGTTATTTTCTATTCTGTAAACATTTCTTGTATCAGAATCATCATATTGTTATCTATATGAATCCCAGAAATCTCTTGGCTAGCTGGTAAACATAAAGCATTATTGAATTTATCATGAACCCACATGCTTTCAAACATTTTTAAAAATCATCTATTGTTTCTGTACATCTAAGCGACTGATTGATCAGACTGCAAAGAATGCATTTAATATGACAGACTTTGTGTGTGTAGCGAAATATGATGAAGAAAAAAAACAATTTTGGTAACTTCATTTCCAAAAGGAACTTTGAATCTAGGATTGATAGGTTTTGTAAATCTCCCAAATTCTTTCTTTTTTAGGTATTAAAGAAAATTGCCAGTTTAAGCCAATCATTTGAACAAGAATTTTAAGACTTTAGCATCCACAGTGTCAAAACGTTAAGGAATTTTTCTAAAGAATTTTTGTAATGTCTTATTTTCTCATTTGACTAGTGAAAACAAATTGTGTTTTCATATCTTATTTTCCCTTTATTCTTATAGTCTGTATAATATGTAGCTCAAATATAGTTTGTCATGCATATTGCTGTATATGATTTTGGTGTCTCTCCTTTTTATGACATTTTGAGCTGGCAAATTGATTCTCTGATTTTAGTTTTCCTTTCTAAATGTTGAAATATATCTAAATAGAACTTGTTCTTTGAAGATTTATGGTAAAAATGGAATTCAATAATTAAAGACTAAATATTGTTCTCAAAGTTTAATTTTTAATTTTGAAATACTATTAATATTAGAATTACTATCCTTTCTGTTATTTAATCTTAATATAATGTTGACTAAAACTGAATATAATATTCTTTTTAAAGTTTTATAACTCATGTACTCTCCTAATTTTGTAATAACTTTATCAGTTTATTTAATTAAAGTGTTTAAAATTTGTTTTTGTTCATAAAAGTAATAGGTTTCACATTGTATTTAATTATCACAGTGTTTTCTATTTCAATAATATATAGATAAATATCAAATGTGTGGAAATTGTAAGAGGCCCATGAAGTGAATTTTATTCAAACTTAAATAGAAAATGCATACTTATGGTTGAAATTGAATGTTAAGTTATCGAAAATAAATTTGAATTTAATTCTCTACTCATATTATGGACACTGTTGTGCATAAATATGATGGTAACCTATGTAATTATGTAATAATTATCCATGCAAATTTCAGTGACACCAGAAGTTATATGGAAGGAGTTATTCAGTGACTCAATTTTTAAAGCCTCAAAGCTTGAGACTAAATACAAGATTTGGTTCATATGCTAGAGCTGAGGCTAAAATTTGGTGCATACCATCAAGACATAATATGTAATAGACAATAGATGAATATATGTATTTATATATTATGAAGATATAGAAGATATATTTTTACTGTTTACTTATGTATCTCTGCCTACCCAAAGTAAGTAAGCTCCACGGGAGGAGGTCTTTTTTCTACTTTGTTCAGTTCTCCATCCCTAATACCCAGAAAAATGTCTGATATATTGATCTTGCTCAATAAATATTTCTTGAACAAAGGAATTATGAAAGAATAATTTGTAAGAAACAGCCACTATTTGGTTTAAGGAGCAATATGCAGACAAAAGAAGGCTAAAGAGAGCATAAAATAATGAAATATTGAAGTCCCTATGAATTTCAAATATTTTCAGAGATGGGCTAATAGAGGTAGGAAGCTGGAAGATAGGAGATGATGGTTTTGAAGGCAGAACAGTTAATGGTCATGGCAACATCTAGGCTGTGACATGGGAGTGGATGTTTGAGGCAGAGTAAGGGCAAAGATGATCTGAAGTGAAGAGGTTCAGAAACTGAGAAAACGTGGTTCTCTCAAGATGTGCTGAGCTATCAATTTTGTCACAGAGCTTTATGAGAGTTACTGGGGAAACACTTATGTCTATGCCACTGACTGCGTGATGCTTAGACTTCAGAGTATTCCAGACTTCTGCTTTCTCCGTACCTATAATTACCTTCCTCACATTATAAGTCCAGTTAAAAATAGATCTATGATAAAGCAACGGAGCTGAATATTAGTTAGAATACAGATTTAGCTGCTCTAAAAGTACTCAACAGACAAAGTGCTTAAACAAGATAGAAGTTTATTTCTTTCTTGTAGGATAGTTCGGGGGTAGGTATCCGGGACTGATAGAGTGTCTATTCCTTGACGTGTTCTAGGAACCCAAACTCTCTGCCTCTTTGCTCCAGCATCACTGTATTTCTGCACTCAAAATGCTATACCATTATGTTTGCTAGGCCCACTTGATATCCAGGAGAAACAGGTAAGGCAAGTTTATGATTGCATAATTTCTAAGGGTGCCACCTAGAAGTAGACTACAGTACTTTTGTTCATGTCTCATTGGAAACAAATGTCATAACTATCTGTAAGGCTATGTTCCCAGCTAAACTTTGGGGATTCTATTACTAAAATAAGGGGAGAATAGATGTTAGGCAGTCTTAGTGTTGAGCTTGTTAATGGCCATGAGAATGATGGGGCTTCAAAAGCAATAAAAGCCAGGAGGTGGTGTCAGGGGGCAAGAGCGCAGCAATTACTCAGACAAATGGCAAAGTGGAGAGACAGCTAAGTAAAGCTGACTTTCAGAGATGGTCTTCCTAGGGGAAAGATAGACGGGCAGCCAATGAGAATGCTATTTATTGTATATAATCAGAAGAAGGCAAGAATAGAGGATTATGGGGCTGAGGGCAGTCAGCCCAATAAAAAAGTCATGATTCCTTCTTCAGTTCCTGGACCTTATCCATTTTCAGATATGGATACAATGAACAAAGAATGACTCTGCAACATAAAAACAAGTATATGGCATATTGATTCCCCCAAACCTTCTCCAAAGAGACCTATGGCTACGTACTCAGGTGACCATGCTGGAAAAGAAGATTATCAAGATATACCGAGGACTATTAGACACAGTATTGGAGTTGACATTGAAATCTGGAAACCCTAAACCTCTTCCTGGGTCTCCTATAAGATTGGGAGCTTATAGGGACTAGCTAACGAATGGAATCCTGAATAACTTCCATCTTACTGGGGCTCCACTGGGTCCCTAGGCCTACTTCGTTGGTTTTTGCTTGGTCTCCAAGAGTATAAGTGGGATAGACACACTTGGCAATTGGAAGGATGCCTACATTAGGTCCTTGGCCTGTGGGGTAAGATCTATCAAATTGGGGAAGGCCAAGTGGAAGCTTCTGCAAATGCCCCAACCTCAACCAAGATAGCAAAAAACCAAAACCAAACAAAGCACAAAAAACAAAACAAACAAAAAAAAAGCAAACAAATTGCCAATATCACATTCCACGGTTAATGGTGGATATTAGTGCCGCGTTTCCCTAACGGATATCTCCATTCAATTCAACATTCTGTTTCCTGCAGAAACCAGATGGATCCTTGGGGATGATTGTAAACAACCGCAAGCTTAACCAAGTAGTGGCCTCAATTGCAGCCGCTTTTCTGGACATGGTATTGCTATTAGAGAAGATTATTAAGCCTTCGGGTACTTGATATGCAGCCACTGATTTGGAGAATGCATTCTTTTCCATTCTAATCAAAAAAGGGATTCAGAAACATAATATTCATATGGAAAGACCACCAATATTTATCTGTAGTTTTATACAGAGTTATGTTAACTATCTCACATTCTGTCATTGTATAGGCCAAAAAGCACACGACCTTCAGGTCATCTTTCAGAATATCACATTGATGCATTATGTAGGTAACATCATGTAGATTGGACAGGACAACAAAGAGGTGGGTAAAACCCTGCTGACCTTGGTAAGATCCATACTCTCCAGAAGGCAGGAGATAAAATTACAAAGGTTCAGGTGAGTCAAGGGATCAGGGACATGTTGGGATACCCTCTCAAAAGTAAAAGAAAAAAATTGTGCTATCTCGTGTCCCCTATCACAAGGAAACAAACAAACAAACAAAAAAACAAAGGGAAGTACAGCAGCCTAGTTGTTTTCATTCAGTCCTAGAGGTAACTCATTCCACATTCCACATTAAGGAATTCCTCTCTGGTCCATATACTGAGAAACATAGAAGGTTGCCAGTTTTGAGTATTGCCTGAAGTAGAAAAATACTCTGTAGCAGGTGTAGGCTATAACAGTAGCTGTTTTCCTTCTTGGGCCATATGATCCAGCAAATCCCATGAGTTGAGGTTGTCAGTGATGGGTGGTGTATGGCAAATCCAAGAAGGGTTCTGAAGAAAGGCTAGGCTATCTGGAGCAAAAAACTAGACACCTTTCAGGAAAGAGCTCCTGGCATGTTACTGACCATGGTGCACTACATAACAAAGCATCTGAAATTTCCTATTTTGTGATCGCTGCCTTTGGATTTGTCAAATCATAAAGTTGGACATGCCCAGTAGTAGTTCGTTGTAATATGGAAATAGTGCATTTGGGTCACAGAGGGCAGGAATAAACTGAATAGCTGGTAGCCCCAGAGTTGCCATCCACTCACCATGGACTTTACAGTGCCTATTCACTAGCACATGCCTAGGGCCATTGTAAGTTTCCATAAGACCCAGCTTAAAGACAAGAAAAAGCTCAAACTGTAAGGATGGGCTAGCCCACTAAATTGCTGCAAGCCAAAAATGGATAGTGATTACAATACAGGTACGTTTGGAAATTGCCTTGAGAGACAGTGGAGAGAGAAAATCTTCCCAACGGGCCAAGATATAATCCATGCGCCTGCTCATCTACTTTTGTGAAAGGAAAGTGGCCTGAGGTAGAAATATGTACAAACTTCTGGGCAGTGTCCAATAATCTAACCAGCTTCCTGGGTGGCTGGAAAGAAAATAATTGAAAGTTCAAAGATAAGGAGGTCTTGGGTAGAGTTACATGAATGACCATATGGTAATATACTCAAAGTATATAAAGATTTTTTTATCACATATAAATGCCCTCCAGAAAGCACCCATCACAGAAAAGCTACTAATGTGTAAGTCTTGACCTTGTATCAACAGCCACCCCACAACTATAAAAATTGAGCGGGCAGTTGCAGAGATGCTGCCATGGTGTATCACTTACTAAGGCTGACCTAGATAATGTCACCTTTGAATGTCCAAGCTAAAGCCACAGAGTCTGATGCTGATAAGGCCTATTCTGGAACATACCAATAGAGAATGGTCTCTAGTGGCAAGTAGAATACATCAGGCCCCTTCTGTTCTGAAAGGGCCAGTGGCTTGTCCTCAAAGATAGACACTTATTTTGAGTATAGTTTTTTCCTTTTCTGTCTGCTGAGCCCCACTTTCCAGAGGTTTATGGTTTCTCGTGGCAATTAAAGGATGCCTGATCCACAGGCATGGTTCTCACACAGATCAGTAGACTCATTTCACAGCCAAGGAGGTGCAGGAATGGGCCCATGACTTTGGACTCTACTCAATGTATCATATACAAAACCATTCAGAAGCTGCTAGTTCTATAGGACATTTGAATGGTCTACTGAAGGCAGAGCTGAATCGTGAGCTCAGAGGTGGTACTCGTTAAGAATGAAGTCCCGTTCTTCAAGGCACACTATATGCACTGAAGCAACTACCTCTGTATGGTGCTATTTCCATATGTGCCAGAAACTAAGAGGTAGAAAAAGGTGTGATCCCATTTACCATTCTTACCAAAGATCTTCTGTAGGACTTTATATTTGTGTACCTACCATTCCGGAATCTGTAAGGTTAGAGGTCCTGGTCCCTAAAAGGAAAGAACTTTTTCCAATGACACAGAAATGGTCCTATTGATATATAAGCTATATGTTTGACTCTATACGTTTGACTCTATACGCTTGACTCTTTATTTCCAGCAACCAGCAAGCAAGAAGATAAGTCACTGTTTGGCAGAGACAATTTATGCAGATCAGTAGCATGAGAAAGGGCTGTTTTTACAAAGTGGAGAGAGGGAAGCACACATGTGGGACCCAGATGATCCACTTTGGTACTATTTGATACTCCTTCACCTGTTATAACCAAGAATGGACATATAGAGCTACCTTGGCTTGAAAAGGCTATAGTCATCACTCAGGAATGAAGGCTTGAGTCACACCACCTATAAGCCACCAAGACCTGCAGACACTGATAGCTGAGGGTGAGAAGAATTTTGAATGGATAGTAGAGGAGGTAGACAATGAATACCAGTTGAGATCCTGAGATCAATTGAAACTCACTTATATAGCCACTGCCTGGGTTAAGAAATAGACTTTTACCAGCCCCTGAAAGCCTCTGCAATGGCCCCTTCCAATCACTACCCCTTGTTCACAATTTCCTTTTGAAAATTTAACCTATATTGTGCATTCTAACAACAGGGAGCAGCTTTTCTCCAATTTTTAGAAGCTTATGTGAATGGAATCATACCATGGGTGTTCTTTTGGGTCTGGCTTATTTTATTTAATATTATGTTTGTACATTGTATGTATATGGTAGTATTTGGCACTAGTTTGTTTATTTGCTGTACACTATTCCATTTTATACACTACCAAAATGTATTTACTCATGTTATAATGATTGACATTTGGATTTTTTTCAGTTTGAGACTTTTACAAATATTGCAGTCAAGAACATTCTTGCACATATTTTTTTGGTTGGCATGTATACATAATACATCTATTTTTATTGAGTATGTACCTGGAAGTAAAATTGCTAGTTCATGGAATAAACATATGGTCAAAGTCAGTAGATAATACCAAACAGTTTTCCAAAGCAATTTTACCAATTGACACCTCTCCAGCAATAAATCAAAGTTCTAGTTGATCTGCTTTTTTGCCAACACTTATTTGAATACTAATAGTAGGAAAATTAATGAGGCTGTTTCCATACATAAGGAGCTTGGAATTTCTACTTCATCCTAGCAAAAAGTAAAAAGCTTAACAAAGTGAAATCTCAACGATTCTTCACAGATCAATAGAAGTGAGGATACAGGGCAAACTGCTATCCCCAGAATTAAAAAGACAGACAGGCAGATACAAGAAATAAAAACTTAAGGGATCACAGACTCATGAGCTGAAACCTGTACATGAACCAATGCCAGGGTAGGAAAACCCAAACTGTAATTGACAAACTTTTGGAGGCTCAGCTAAAACAACTCCGAAAGTTAAAAACTCTAGGGGAACTCAGTCATAGGGAGATCTCCATGCTTTTGCAAGTTTTGCCCAGAAGTTCCACCAGGTTCTCATAGTAAATATTGGAGAAAAATACCCTTGTGCTTCTGGCAGGGACAGGGGAAAAGGAATGCTTTGAAATATAGCACAACACTCTGATCTTCTTAACAAGGCCTGCCCTCAGGAGAATTAATTAAGCCTAACCGACGTGGGAAAAAGGAATATTCAACTCCAGCCTACTCTAGCCATCCTGTCCCACCTAAGGAGGGGAGTGAAAATCACTCATGAAGTTCACAGTCTACAGACACAGGCAAGCTAAACTAAGGAGACCTATGGGACTATAGAATGCTTTCCCCAAGCCTTACCACCACATTTCTGAAGGCCTATTCACAGCAGTTCCTTTTACCTAGTATATCATGTCTAGGTATCAAGACAACATTACAAGACATACTAAAAGGCAAAAAGGCACAGTTTGAAGAGACAGAGCAAACATCATGACCAGATATAGATATGGCAGAGATGTTGGCATTATCTTACCAGGAATATAAAACAGTTATGGTTTATATGCTAAGTAGACAACATGCAAGAACAGATGGGCAATATAAGCAGAGAGATAGAAATCCTAAATAGGAAACAAAAAAATTGCTAGTGATAAAAAAGACCATAACAGAAATAAAAAATATCTTTGGCGGGCTTATTAGTAGACTGAATACAGATGAGAAAGAATTTCTGAGCTTAAGAATATCTCAATAGAATCTTTCAAAGCTAGAAAGCAAAAAGAACAAACATTAAAAAATTCAGAAAACTATATTCAAGAACTGTGGGGCAACTAACAAAGATAGAACATATGCATAATAGGAATTCCAGAAGGAAAAAAGAAGAGAGAAAGGAATAGAAGAAATATTTGAAACAAATATGACTAAGAATTTCTCCAGATTAATGTTAGATACCAAACCACAGATCTAGAGAACTCAGAGAACACCAAGCAGCATAAATGCCAAAAAACCTCATACCTAGACATGTTATTTTCAAGCTATAGAAAATCAAAGGTAAAGAAAAGTCCCTAAAGAAGCCACAGGGAAAAATCACCTTGCCTCTAGAGGAATAAAAATATGAATTACATCTGACTTCTCCTCAAAAACCATATATACAAGATATTTGAAGTGTTAAGAGGAGCAAAATCCACCAACCTAGAAATCTGTATCCCATGAAATTATTCTCCAAAAGTGAAGGAAATAATCCTAACACTCTAGGAGGCTGACGCAGGAGGATTGCTTGAGGCCAGGAGTTCAAGACCAGCCAAGCAAGAGCAAGACCCTGTCTCTACAAAAAAACAGAAAAATTAGCCAGGCGTGGTGGCACATGCCTGTAGTTCCAGCTACTTGGGAGGCTGAGGCAAGAGGATTGCTTGAGCCCAGGAATTTGAGGTTGTAGTGAGCTATGATGATGCCACTATGCTCTAGCCCAGGAGACAAAGAAAAATCCTGTCTCAAAAACCAACCAACCAACCAAACAAACAAACAAAAAAAACGATGGAGAAGAAAAGACTTTCTCAAACAAACAAACCAAAAATGTGAACATTTGTTGCCAGTAGATCTCTCATGAGGAAATTGTTAAAAGAAGTTCTTAAGAGAGAAAGAAAATAATATAGGTCAGGAAGATTATAAAAAAAGGAGTCAGTGAAGTTAAAACAAAAGCTTTTATTTTTTATATTCTTGATATATTTAACATATAATAGTTTATTTAAAATAATAATAGCATCGATGTATTTTATTATGTATTCTTATGCATAAATGTATACTTACAAATAATTTTAGCTAATGACAAAATGATACAAGGGATAAAGAGGAGAAATTAGAATTGTTTTCTTATACATAGGTATTTTGTTACAATACCCATGAAACAATATAGTGTTCTTTATAAGTGAACTTGGATTAGCTATAAATGTATATGGAAAAATCTAGGGCAACCACTGTTAAGAAGTAAAAAGAAAAAATAAGTAAAATTTACATGCTAAGAAAACAGAGAAAATGGAATTATATGCCATTTTGATCCAGCAATCCCACTACTGGGTATTTACCCAGTGGAAAAAAAGACATTCTGTAAGAAAGATATCTGTACTTGAATGTTTATAGCAGCACAATTCACAATTACAAAGATGTGGAAACAACCCAAGTGCCCATCAATACATGAATGGAATAATAAAATGTGTTATATGTATACCATGGAGTACTACTCAGCCATAAAAAATAATGGTGAACTACCTTCTGTATTATCCTAAATGGAGCTGGAGACCATTCTTCTAAGTATCAGAAGAATGGAAAAACAAACCCCACATTTACTCACCATTAAATTTATACTAATTGATCAATACTTATGTGTACATGTGGAAGTATGTGCATTCATTGCGTGTTGGGCAGGTGGGAGGGGAGAGGAGGAAATGGGTAAATTCTCACCTAATGGGTGTGGTGCACACTGTCTGGGGGTTGGGTATGCTTGTAGCTCTGATTCGGGTGGTGCAAAGGCATTTATGTAACCAAAGAATTTATATGCCCGTGATATTCTAAAATTAAAAAAAAAATCAATTAAAACCACAAAAGGCAAAAATTTGTTACCCTTGTAACAAATAGAAAACAGTAACAAATATAGTAGATATTAATCTAACTATATAAATAATCACTTTGAACATTGATGGTCTAAATGGATCAATTTAAACACACAGATTATCAGAGTGGATTAAAAATAAGATACGACTATATGTTGTCTACAAGAAACTCACTTTAAATATAAAAATACATATGTATTAAAAGTAAAGGGATAAAAAAGGATATACCATGCTAGTATTAATCAAAAGAAAGTAGAGTAGCTATGTTAATTTCAGACAGAGCAGACTTTAAAGCAAGGGAAGTTATTGGGGATAAAGAGAGAATTACATGATGATAAGGAAATCATAGTCCAAGAACTTGTAACAAGTTTTATTATGATGCACCTAGCAAGAAAATAGTATCAAAATATGTGAGGCAAAAACTGGTGGAAATGCCAAGGAAAATAGGTAAATTCACTACAATAGTTGGAGACTTCAAAACTCCTCTCTCAGAATGGACAGATCTACCTCATAGAGAATCAGTAAGAACATAGTTGAACTCAACAGCACTATCAATCAATATATCAATGAATATAATTGACATCTATAGACTACTTGATCCAACAGCAGGAAAATGCACATTCTTCTTAAGCTCATAAGGAATATTCACCTAGAGAGACTGTGTTCCAGGCCATTAAACCCACCTTAAAGAATTTGAAAGAATAGAAATCATACAATATCTGCTCTATGACCACAATGGAATTAAACTAGAAATCCACGACAGGAAGATAGCTGGAATATCCCAAAGCACTTGAAAAGTAAGCAACACACTTCTAAATAACACATGTGGAAAAGAAGTAATTCAAGAGAAATTGAAAAACCTTTTGAACTAATTAAAAATGAAAATACAACTTATCAAAATCTATGGGATGCAGCAAAAGCAGTGCTTATAGGGAAGTTTATAGCATTGACTGCATATACTAGCAAAAAAGAAAGATCTAAAATCAATAATCTAAGCTCCCACCATAGGAAACTCGAAAAATAAGATCAAATTAAATCCAAAATAAGCAGGAGAAAACAACAGGAGCTTTCATTCATTGCTAGTGGGAATGTAAAATGGTATAGTCACTTTGGAAGACAGTTTGGCAATTTCTTAGAAATCTAAACTTATTCTTGCTGTATAATCCTTGGAATTTATTCAAAGTAGGTGAAAGATTATGTCCATATACATATGTTTATAGCAACCTTATTAATAATTGCCAAATCTTAGAAGCAACAAAGAGGTTCCTCAGTGGTTAATTAATAAATTAACTGTGGTACACCCAGGCAATGAGATATTATATAGTTATAAAAAAGAATGAGCTATAAAGTTATGAAAGAGCCTGAGGGAACCTTAAAAACATATTACTAAGTACAGAAGGCCAATCTGAAAAGATTAGATACTGTATGATTGCAAATACATAACATTCTGCAAAGAAAAAGCTATGGAGACAATAAAAAGGTCAATGATTACCAGGGGCTAGGGAGAAGGGAGGGATGAATAGGCACAGAACAGGGAATTTTTAGGGCAGTGACAATAGTCTGTATGAAAGCATAATGGTGGATGCGTATATTTGTGGAGACCCATAAAATGTGCAACACAAAGAGTGAACTTTAATGTAAACTATGGACTCTGGGTAATAATGATGTATCATTGTGTGTTCGTTCACTGATTGTAACAAATGTAGCACTCTGGTGAGGGATGTTGCTAATAGGGGAGGAAAGATCAAGAGATCTTTCTCAATGCCTGTTTCGTAAAAACAGTATGGAATATCAGAGAGAGCCCATGTAAAAACATTCATAGACCATCCATAAATGCAGTCCTTTGCTGAATCTAGGGATCGAAATTTGCTTTTTATATTGTTTTGTATACTCCAAATATTGAAGTGTCTTTTGAGAATTTTTTTTTTTCTTTCTTAGTGGCTAAGTACTCTGATGTTCAAGGAATGATATGCTGGGTTTAGTGCCACGTAGTTGTGGGTATAATACGATTTTCATTTTAATTTCTTGTTCTCCATTATCCATATGTTTTCAGGTAGATACATTTCCAAGACTCCGTTCAGGTCATTCAACAATAGAAAGACACCTTGAAGCATCAAATATTTTATGCCAATTTCTACTGAAGCTACAGCTTAACACTAAATACCAAAACATAAGCTATAGTTTTATTCAGGGATTCACTTGTTCTTAGAGCCTTTAAATTGGCTATGATCAAGGTCATTAAAGTTGGATGAACTTCATCTTGCAACATCTGAGCCTCTTATGCCTTATAGTAACCTTGAAGTATCGCTGATGAACATCTGAGTGTCTCTAAACCAAGTATTCGATCAGATTTATTCCTAAATGCAAGGATACAATTATTGTACTTCCATTTCAATCTAAAATACTTTTTGAAAACTTGAAGAAACTATACATATTTATTTTTTATCATAGTATCTGTTATATCTGTAACATCGATCTCTTGAGTCGTTTCATTAATTGCTTTAAAACTCAAGTTCAGAGTAGCGAAATTGTGTGTACAGCTTTATTAATTCTAGTTTTGCTTTTGTCATGTTTCTTTCCATAGGAGAACCTCAAACCTTGATTAGTTATTTAAAAATCAGTATCTTATAAGAGAAAATTGCTTTTACATCTTACATTACAGTGTTTTGCTACACACAACATTACTGGTTTAAATGAAGAAATGTTAACTGTTTAAATCAAAAGTAAACTGTATACATGGCTTATATATGGGCTTAGCAGGCATGGGGTACTCTGTGACAAAGGAAAACATATTAATAAAGTTGTTTTTCATCTACCTATTCTCTAAAATTCATATAAAATTAAATTTAATTCTGCTAATTGGCAGCTTATTGTGCTGTCCATTTGTTTTGTGTTTATTTGCTTATTTTTTATGACACATGATTTTAAGATGTTGTCATTCAGAAACCTTAAAATTTCCAACCAGAGATGACTTATTCCAAGATTTTGTTAGAGGTGATCCTTCTAGTGCCCTTCTCCTGAGGAAGAACGTGGAGTCGTGTCACTTCAGGGTCCCCTTGCATGTGATATGCTCACTGACCAACCAGATGCTGAACCTGAGGGAGGGCCCACTCATTCTTACGAGTACCAATAAATTGGGCATTGGGATGGTGTTGAAACAAATCATTCCAAGATGTTGCAGAAAACAGGCAGAATGTTATGTAACAAGGTGTATGGATGCAAGCAACATCGAGAATGTAAAAATAAGCAAGTGTGACAAATTAAGTTTTGTAAAGTAAAAAGTGACTATATCTTGTCTTCCAATAATTGAACACATGTGGAGAGACAGCAACACTCATACACTGCTGGTGGGACTGCAAACTAGGACAACCTCTGTGGAAAGTAATATAGTGATACCTCAAAGAGCTACTGTAAGGAAAATGCATTTGTGTAGGCAACATGTTTCTTAGGCCAAACTAAGAAGACTGCCACGGGGTTTTTTTCCAGCCCGGCCCACCCACCACAGCCAGCCTTCCAGGGAGTCGTGAGTCAGCATACTCATGTAACCAAGGTGTTATCTTCTATGTGAAGCCATGTGATCACGCTTTCCCATAGCATGTTGTCACTATTGTTCAGAGCCACATATAAGTGCTTGCTATGTTCTCGTCCATGCTTTTCACTGCTGCTGTATCCCTGCGCCAATAAAGAGCGGGTCTCACCTGCCTGCTTGCTGCCTCTCACCTTTTTTTCCAATTTGCAAAGCCTGTGCTGGAGCACATGCTAGCCACAGAGTTCCCTCCTCACAGCTACAAGTTGAACTACCGTTTGATCCAGCAATCCCATTACTGGGCATCTATCCAGTGGAAAAAAAGACATTCTATAAAAAAGACATCTGCGCTCGAATGTTCATAGCAGCACAATTCATAATTGCAAAGATGTAGAAACAACCCAGGTGCCCATCAATATATGAGTGGATTAATAAAATGTGGTATATGTATACCGTGGAGTTCTACTCAACCACAAAAACAATGGTGATCTAGCACCTCTTATATTATCCTGGATAGAGCTGGAGCCCATTCTACTAAGTGAAATATCACAAGAATGGAAAAACAAGCACCACAGGTACTATCATTAAATTGGTATTAATTGATCAACACTTATGTGCACATTTGGTAGTAACATTCATCAGCTGTCAGGCAGGTGGTGGGGGGGAGGAGGGAATGGGTATGTTCACACCTAATGGGTGCAGTGCACACCGTCTCGGGGATGGGCACTCTGACTTGGGTGGGACAAAAGGCAATATATGTAACCTAAATATTTGTACCCCCATAATATGCTGTAATAAAAAAATTAAAAAGTGAAAAAGAAATAAAAGAAGAAATGCTTTAAGATATATAGAATGCTTACAGGACCAGGGCACAAACAAACTGCTGGTTGTTCTTTCTGTGAAGTAATTTATAATTATTCTGCTGAGTCGTGTAATTACATGATTACATGTAAATAGTGTTTTTTTTTTTTAACTTAATGTAGAGTGTAGTTTCAAGCAATATTGAGAAGAGCTTTGGGTTTAGAGTTAGATGTGGGTTTAAAACTCAGCTTTAACATTTCCAGCTGTATGAGCTTTAAGTTTAAAGGGATGAACATTCTTCACTGTGTTCCTGAAAGGACTTACAGAAGACAAATTAATATTTGGAAACTGTCACAGAGTAGGAGTTCAATGGATACTAATTGTCTCTTTTATCCATCTTCGTCTGTATTAAAAAATGAATTTGATTTACTCTGTCAGGGTGAAAGCTACTGAAGAACAACTGAGATATAACTGGGACAGACTAGAGAGTTGATAGATTTTGTTCCCGTGGACAGGAAAAGCTGACCCACTGGAAATGGCCTAACTAAGCAGAAACTATTATGAAAAACCAAGAAATCACAGTCATTCAAAAAATAGTAACATTTAAAAACTTAGTGAGATGAAAAATAATATCAACATGAGATTTAAATATAGTAGCTGATAACTAAGGACAGCTGAGCAAGAGGGAATGAAATGAGTGTTAAGTGAGGATACAAGAAAGATCCATGTTGATTTTTAATATTTAAATTTTTTCTATCTCTATTTACTACTTAATAAGATGCAATTTATTTATACCCAAAAAGGCGACTGTGTTTTAATACTTTGGTTGTTTGTTTTAAAATAAATTTTATGTGATGATTATCTTGGGTTTCTGGAATTTTATGAGTTTTCTAGGATCTTCTAATAAGAATCACTACACGGATTAAAGATAAGGGCATGGTACAAAATGAAAATTTAAAAATATGATCAAAAAGTGAAAACTAAACTCCTAACAATAATGGTGGTAGTGTCATACATTTCAACAATAGTAATTCTATTATTGAATATTGTGATTACCACACTTTACAGGAGAAAAAAGATTAGGCATATTGAGAACATTAGTGAATACCTGTATGTAAAATGTATGAGAGTTTAGCTCATAGGATTTGGCAGAAATAGGAACAATTATGAAAGGTGTTTGTTATATAATAGAGAAAAAAATAAACCTGGAATCCCTGGATCATTTTTCGAATCCTAATTCTACATGGGTAAAAGACTTGAATAGACACCTCTCCAGAAAGACATACAAGAAGTGATCACATGTATAAAAAAGATGCTGAACATAAGTGATCATCAGGGAAATGCAAGTCAAAACCACAGTGAGGTACTAGCTCATGCCTGTTAGGATGGGTAGTATTAAAAAGTGAAAAGAGAAGACATGCTGATGAGAATGTGGAGAAACTGGAAAGCTTCTAGAGTGTAGGCAGCAATATGAAATGGTGAAACTCCTATGGAAAACAGTATGGAGAGTCCTCAAAAAAATAAAAATAGAATTTCCATATCACCCAGAAATCTCACTTTTGGGTATTTTTCCAAAAGAATTGAAATACAAATCTCAAAGTGATATTTAAGCTCTCATGTTTTAAGGGAGAAAATCCTGCTGTATGTGACAACATGGATGAACCTTGAGGACATTATGCTAAGTGAAATAAGCCAAGGAAGGATGACTACTGCATGATTCTGCATACGTGAGTTGTCTAAAGTAGTCAAACTTACAGAAGCAGAGAGTAGAATGGTGGTTGCTAGAAGACGGGGAAAATTGAAAATGGGGTGTTGCTGTTCAAGATACATAAAGTTTCAGTTATGCAAGATGGAAAATTTCTAGGTATCTGCTGTATAACTTGTGCCTATAGTTAGCAACACTGTATTGTACACTTAAAAATCTGTTAGGAGGGCAGATCTCATGCTGTGTTCTTAGTATAACATAAAAATTTATACACAAATTTGAATTGTTCTGAGCCATTCTAGTGTTTTACAAATTTTAGTATTGTATTCACATAAATTTTTAGAAATTATAATGCATTTATACATTTTTTGGAAAGCATATAAAAGCATATATAAAAATGAAAATAAAAATCACTGATAATTCTACATTCCAGCTATAGCCAGTGCTGACATTTGGGTGCTTTCAATCTTGATTTGTATTTGGGTGTGCATCAGTAAAAATATTGTAACCTTATTTGCCTTACTTATCATTATGTCATGAAAATTCCCATATTATTAAATGTTCTTTGAAAACTATATGTACAGACCATGATGTATGTGACCATTTCCCAATTATTGGATATTTGGTTATAACCTATCCCACATTATAAATAATTGTAATGGAAGTCCTCAAGAAAATTTGTTTTTCTTCATTAAAGATTCCTCAAAGTGGAATTGTTGAGTCAAAAAGCCATATCAAATTTGAAGGCTCTTAATAAAAATTACAAAATTGCTTTCCCCAAAATTGTCTTAACTCTATTACTTACTTTCTTACTCATGTAATCTCTCAGTCCTCAGAGATACTCCAATTATGAAAAAGAGCACAAAAATAAATACTTCATTTTATAACTTTCAGCCTCAATGGTGTAACTGATATGAGACTTGCATTCTGATTGCAAATAGCTATAAAACTGTACAAAATGTAACTCTTTGCACATATTGAACAATAACAGATACAGGATTGTGAATTTTTTTTTTTTTTTTTTTTTTAGACAGGGTCTTGCTCTGTCGCTCTGGGCAAGAGTGCGGTTGCATCATTATAGCTCACTGCACCTCAAATTCCCAGGCTCAAATGAGCCTCAGCCTTCCGAGTAGCTGGGACTATAGGCATGTACCACCATGCCTGGCTAGTTTTTCTATTTTTTGTAGAGAAAGGGTCTTGCTCTTGCTCAGGCTAGTCTCAAACTCCTGATCTCAAGCAATCCTCCAGCCTTGGCCTCCCAAAGTGCTAGGATTACAGGTGTGAGCCACCGTGCCTGGCCAGGATTGTGATTTCTGAGAGAAGAAAAACAAATGAATTCCACCCCATGCACTTTCTGGATATTGGTGCAAGGTGACAGCACGCAAGCAAGAGACAAGAGTCTAGCTGAGTCAGGAAGGCAGAATTCTGAGTTTGGGGCGCTTCAGTGGCTGGAATTTGCAAGGCATGGTCCTAGAATGGAGGAAGCAGCAAAGATGAGTACGTGAGAAGTCTAAGTTGGGGTTCCCTACATGATCTGTAGTCCTTGGCTGATAGTGGGACTGTATATGCACAGAGCTAAACATGTGAAGTCCAGTGGAGAGATGTTGCTCCGGGACTGAGAGATGGAGAGAAATGTCAGAGGCCATGCAGTGGTGGGAGATGATGGAGTTCCGACCTAGCAAAAGTGGAAGAAATCACTGAAGTTTTTAGCTTTTCACAGAGAACCTCAAATATCTTAGAAATAAGAACCACATCCCAGAGCAAAGGCTCTGGATAGACTAAGGACAAAACCTGTAACCAAAATGTTTATAGCAGCTATATTGATAATTGTCCCAATCTGAAATCAACTGAATGTTCTTCACTGGTTGTATGGATAGACATACTGTGGTATATGCAACACTACCCAGCAGCAAAAATGAACAAACTAATGTTACATGCTGCAATCTCAAAGGCAGAATGCTGATTAAAAAAGAAAAAGAAAAACCAATCTCAAATAATGAGATGGCACATAATGTATGGTTTCACTTATATAACAATCTCAAAAGAAAATATTTTGGTGATGGCCAACAGAGCAGTGGTTGCCAGGGTGTTTGGCAGGGGGTGGGGGGGGTGTGGATACAAAAGAAGAGCACAAGGGAGTTTTTTGGAGTGATAGAACTGTTCAGTATTCTGATTGTGGTGGTGGATCTTGCACCTTTACGTGTGTTAAAATTCACAGGACTGTATACCAAAAGTCAATTTGCTATGTGAATGAAACAGACAAAATTAAACTAAAATAGCATGTGTGTGTGTGTGTGTGTGTGTATGTATAAAGTTCTTAAAGGAGAAAATGTACATCATGAAAAAGAAAACAGGGCTTCTTAGAGGAGAAATGAAAAATGTTAAAAAAAACTAGATGAAGATTTCTACCATAATATTGGAAATGAAAAATATAGTGAATGGGCTTACAGCAGATTTAATACTGCAAAAGAAAGGGTTAATTGGGGTGCTTGAAGTTAGATTGATAGACATTATTTAATTGGAAGAAAATGAGAGAAATATTAAAAAAAATATTGTGCCTCAGCTTCCTTTGGAGCAATATCAAGCAATCCAAAACACATGTATTTTTAATAGAAAAAGAGAAGAGAACGAGAGAGAGAGTGTGACCAAAAAATGTTTAAAGAAATAAGTGGTCAAAATTTTCCTAAAATTGGTGAAAACCATCACATTATATTTTCAAAATATCAGTGAAGGCTGAGTAGGATAAATATAAAGAAAACCAACATACGGTAAAACTGCTGAAAACCAATATATCAGCCCTTGCAAAAGGAAGAATAAAAGAATTACAAATTAAATCTCATCAGAAACTGTGGAGGTCAAAAGTCAGTACAACTTTATATTTGAAGAGCTAAAAGAAGAAAAAAAAGGTCCAAATCGAAAGTGAAATAAGTATATTTTCACATAAACAAAAGCTGAGAATTTTTTTTGCCAGTAGACTTGAATTATAAGAATTGATCCAATATGTTTTCATGCTGAAAGAAAACAATACCAGATGGAAATGTGATTGAATAAAAAGAAATAAAGAACACTAGAAATAGTCAATATGTGTCTAAGTAACAGAAATAATTTTTATCTTAATTTCTTTAAAAGACAAGTAATTGCTTAATCCAAATATAAATTGTTGTGAGGGCTTTATAACATGAACAAAAGTAAAATAAAGTAAAATATAAACAATAGCATAAAAGCCAGAGGCAGAAGTTAAAAAAGTAAAGTACTGTTGCATTTGTACATTTTTCATGAAATGGTACAGCATTAATTCTAAGTAGACTGTCATAGTTAAGGACATATACTGCAATATCAAAGCAACCAGTAAAATTATACAAAGAATAATATCCAAAGCGCAAATATGAAATGAAAAACTAAAATGAAGGCAGGAAAGGAAAAGCAGAGAAACAAAAATAAATAAAATAAATAGGGAAATAACAGCTAGATAGTGTACTTAAACCCACTGTATTGACAATATGAGACAATGTAAGAAATGTAAGAAGCCACGTTTGCTTATTTCTGCTTGGCAGCATGATTTCACCAAGCCCCGTCTCTATGATGATGTGCGGCTCTCCAGAGGGATGCTTGGAAGACAAAACGGCATAGAGTATATGCCCGCCTTGTCTCCTGTCTGACTCAGTGTATTCTTTAAAAGATAAATGACCCTACTCCTTGCCTTTTCCTACACATAAGACAATGGCTGACGGGTTTAGTGATTATTCTTCTGTAATCTATAATCAGATGTATTCTCATACCAAACCTAACCTGCACAACCTGTTTGTAAAGTGTGCACTAAAACACTATGCTCAAGCAGTCTCAGAGAGCCTCTCCGAAGGGCTGCTCCCAGGTCTATAGTCCTCAGTATGACTTCTGAATACAGCTGACTTTAATTCTTTAAAAGCTTGATTTTTTTTTTCTTTAGTCTACAACAGTTTTATGAATTGTGAATGTAACGCTAAATAAAGGGTAGTAAATCTGAGACTGGACACAAAGTCACCACCCTTAGTATTTAGGAAAGATGCACTTTATATGTAAAGTGACAGACAGTATTTTAAAAAAGTTTGAAAAAAGGCGTATTGTGTACACAGTAACCTAAAGAAAGTTTAACGTCAATGTGTACTTTAAGACAGGAAACATTACCAGAGACAAGAATATTTAATAATGAAACAAGTGGTAATTCATCAGTCATACACAAAAATCCTAAATGTGTGTACCTATAATAATAACAGAGCTTTGAAATATATGTAGCAATGATTGATAGAACTAAAGGAGAAATATGAGAATCCAGCCACTATGGAAACCTTATGAAGGTTTCTAAAGAAATTAAAAATAGAACTAGCATATGACCCAGTAATCCCTTTTCTGGGCATATACCCAAAGGAAATGACATCCCTTTCTCATAAAGGTATCAGCACATCCATGTTCACTGCTGCATTATTCACAATAGCCAAGATACCAAAACAATTTAAGTGTCTGTTGACCTGTGGATTGATAAAGACATTGTGATATATATATATATATATATATATATATATATATATATATATATAAATAATTCAAAAGAATATCATTCAGCACTGAAAAAGAAGGACATATCACCATTTTCCACAGCATGGATGAGCCAGAAGTACATTATATTAAGGGAAATAAGCCAGACACAAAATTTTTCAAATTTTATAACACTATACAATTTCAAAATTTCTTCATATGCATGAACTCATTTAATTTTCAAAACTGTTTCTATTACATAGGATCAGTTCAGTTATTACCATTTTACAAAAGTACAAATTTATAAACATAGCTCAAAAAACTGAAGAGAACAAATAAAGTTCAAATTACCTAACAAATGGCAGGGCAGTAGGTAGACAGGTATGTTGCATCAAAAAGGTTAGACATTTTTGTCTAAAAGGTTCCTGATTTTTTTAGTTTAGTTTTGCTTTGCTTATAGTATACCTTGTGGCTTCTGCTCATCAGTGAGGCAGATGCTCTTGTAAGATGTGTTTATATTTCAGCATTCCTACGAGAATTTAATAAAGTCTTAGTTGATTATTGTAATGACAAGTAAAGAGAGGACAATAATTGAATAACAGAAAAAGAAGCTGACTTGTAAAGGTCTGGTGACTTTCCCATGCGTGGGAGATAGTTGAGAGGTACTCATTGAAATTGTAAATCCCCCTATGTGAGTATGAGGATGGAAAAAAAGAAGTTAACTGCTTTTATTTTTACTTCTTAGCTTTCTTCTCTGCTTTGTTTCTAGTAGGGCTTCACAGTATCTGAGATTAACAAGACATATTGTCATTTCTTTGAAAAATTTATTTTGCATTTCTGCAAGCATATTTGCTGCCAGGTGTTTTTGGGAAGCCATGGGAAATACTGCACTATAATTAGTAGCCATTTGAAATTCAATTTCTACCAGAAAATAGTGTTTACTAAGAGAACTCAGAGGAACAATTTCATCTTTTCATCTTTGTTCAATGTATCCTTCTGACATAAGAATCCCTGTTGTCCCAGAATTCAAATCTCTCAAGACAGAAGTCTAAAAGCAGCTTTTCTGCAAACTTTCAGCGGTGGTATTATAGCTCTTATTAAAATCAGTACATGTTGTTATATTCTAGAATGTATCTAGAATGGAGTTATTGATGAATGCAAACATTATATTATTTTATTTTATTCTGAATTGAACTTCAGTTTCTAGGTCCTTCAAAAAACTACAAATGTGTGAGTTGGTCCCTACTTAGTCTTAAAATCAATAGTTTAATTTTTTCCTTGATAAACACAAAACAGTTTAAACAAATGGAAAGACATGCCATGTTTTGGAGAAGTTAAGTGGTGTGATGAAGAGATCAATTCTCTCACAACTGTTTTTTTTTTTTGCAATTTTAGCATGATTTCAATAAACCTACCAGCAGAATATATTATTTCTTTAGCTATGGAAATTGACTATGAAGTCCATATGGAAAAATATGCAAGGAAGTGGCTGTGAGAGGCATCGAAAATAAGAAAATGGGGTGGAGGATTAGCCCTCTCAGATATTAAAATAAATTATAAAGGCTACATAACCAGAGGAATGCTGTATTTGGATAGGAGTAGACAAAAAGAGAAATGGAATTAATGAAAATTTAGAAAGATTCAAGTATATTTGGAAATTAGTAGTTGATATAGGTAGCATCGCAAATACATAGAAAGGTAGACTTTTTTTTTAGGAAATGGTGCTTAGACAATAGGATCACCATTAGGAAAATTAAAACTAGATTTATACTTCACATGATGTGTAATGGGGTAAGTACCAAATGGAATAAATATCTAAACGTAAAAAAACTCACTAAAGCATTAGAAAATAGTGTCAGCAATTACTTCATAAGGTAGGATTGGGAAAAACCTTCCCAACTATTTTTCAATTCCTGGAGCAATAAAAACAATGATAAATTCATTTATTAAGAAAAAACCAACAATATTTTTTCATGTTTTAAGAAAAAGAACAGGGGCAAAGTCACGAGACATAACACAAAATGGAACAATAATATTTGCAACTTCTATCATAGGCAA